>VWZL01006077.1:0-141823 GCA_013396915.1 Stercorarius parasiticus
ATATATATTATATATATATTAAACAACACATTCTCTTCACTCATCCTCATTTCATGTTCTTCTACTGAATCCCATCACTTCTCTCAAACTGCACAAGTTCTTTAGGACTGAGCTATCTTTGTTTTGGAGTGCTGTATATATAGCCAATTCTAGTGAATAGTGAGGGTTTTTTATTATTAGTGATACTCCTCAGAATCTTTACAATACATCCTCAGGCCTTGATGGTGTACCATCACGAAGGATCATAGTTGTGAATGGGCCATCTATGAATTAAGCTCATATGCATGATGAGGACTGTAGCTATTACCGAAAATTAGCACTGTATTAAACATTAACTTCTACTGTAAATGTATGTATGTATAAATAAATAAATAACTAAATAATCAAAGCATTTTGGAGAGTGGGAGAGAGATGCCATTACGTCCATTCCTACTATCTTTTACAATTGCATATATGGGGGAAGAGTAATATTTAGGACTTCTCTCCTCACTCCAAAGGCCAGTTTTTGGAGGTTTGCCAACAGGGATAGCAGTACACTTGTTCTATATGAGCTAGCTAATATATTTCCTGGAGTTGTCTGGTTTTAGTAAAACAGGTGATCATTTCTGGGGTATGTTCATTGTCGTTCTCGCTTGTCTGATTTAGCAGGATATGCTCAGTACAAAATACTGAACAAGGTCATCACCATACATGTTTAAAGCAAGAATTCTGGTTTCTTAGATGGTATTTTCCAATTAGTAACAAACAACAGATAAGTTGTCCTAAGACTTACCAGAATATGCAGCTAAGACGACTGAATTTCCACTATTAACAAAGTCTATGAGCATTAACAGGGAAGTGCGTAACAAGTAACTTACCGCGTATAAAAACCCTGAATAATACAGTATCAAACTATAAATTTAAGTAACAGAGAGTAAACAAAAAAAATTCACTATATAAATCACAGGAAAGGAAAAAAAATAAACTCCAAAGCCCAAAGAAATTTCCCAATATGAATTACGGCTTCCATAGCCAGTATGATTACTGCCATTTTATATATAAACAAAAAAGTCTACAGCAGGTATTTTAACTTGCGATTAGAAGAAATTATCTGCAGATTGCATAAATGTGTTGTTGTGTCACATAATATCAAAGGTATTTGCAAAAATTATACAATCTGGAATGCTTTAATATGAGACACAACAATGTACTTAAACACACAGTAATAAGAAAATGAGAGCAATCATTATATAAAATGTATTTTCGGGATGCATCGAGTTAGCAGTGCTATCTAGATTAAATACGTGAAGTGAAAAGTCGTCATTTTAATAAGCTGCTCATTGATACCCCTTTTTGCCATCAGGACATTTTCTGTGCCCTACTTCTGCTGGATCTTTAAAGTCCCAAGGGCAAGTTAAAGCCAGTTGCGGCATACAGAAATAACGCAGTTGAGATCTACACTGTGCGTTTGTTACCACCAGATTTTTTTCTTTTAAAAGAGAAGTGATTTCACAAAGGCAGGTTTCTTTCATTGACACAGTACAATCCTTGGAGCAGGGACCATGTTCTGGGCACTGCTAATCATGTTGTTGGCACTCAACAAATAAATAATAACAACATAAATGATAATTTACTTTGCTTAACTCCTACTTATTTGTAGTGCTGATTCCCTTGATCTAAGTGATGCTCCTTAGGAATTTTCAGATCCTGTTGGCCTAAGTCCTCTCTGTCCTTCCTGTTGTCTTTCTTCTCAACGTTGCTACTCTCCTCAGTCCAAAAGCCTCTTATTTTCGAGGTGTTGCTGTTTTATTTGCACTTATAGCAGAGGTGTTCGATAAAGCTACACTTCTTTCTGCATTTGGTAAATCTGGTGTATCGTACTCCCAAGGGCAGACTTCAGCTCGAGATGCTAAAGGTTGCTGTAAGTAACTACTTGGCTTTTGGGAGTCAGATGAAAGCACATTTCCCTCGGAAGAGGCATTTTTTTTCTGTTCCGCCAATTTATTGAGGTTTTCCTTTTCTGCTGCTTTCTGGGGTATCTCCTCCTGCTCCCCAGCACAGGTATTAGGTGCATATCTATTAACATTCTCACACTTCAGCCCAGGGGAGACCTGAGACTTGGAATTTGACTGTTTTTTCTCATTTTCAAACACCTGCTGCTCTTGCGTCTCCCGTGTGGCTGCTTCCACCTTCTCTGAACTCTTTTGATTTGACTGTTGATACCCTTCAGGTGTCTTCAGCTTATGATGAGACTTCCCCTTTGACTGGGAAGGGTGGTTTTTCTCTGGCTCTGAGGAAGCAATAGACACATGTTTTTGAACTTTAGAGTCAGAAGGCACAGGACCAGGAATTTGGTCATATATCTCCCAAGGACAAACTTCTCCTATGTCGAAATTGTCCTTGTGCAGCGACTTACCTGGGCCTGTGTCTGGATTTGCAGGTGTTTGACTAACCCTTTGCTGTTTCATAATTCCAGACTTATGGGTTTTCTTTGTTTCCTCAAAGTGGGTAGAGTTTTTCCGGTAGGAATCCTTATGCTCCCCTTTATCGGAGGCTGAGTGCTTTTTGCTGGCCTCCTTACCCTTCTGCTGAGATTTATGAGATTTAGTGCTTTCTTCCAGACTTTGTGTTTTACCCGTTAGTCCCAGAGTCTTTTCCTTGGCACTAGCAATAACACTGAGGGATTTTTGTAATACAGATGTTCTTGGATGCAGAGGCTTCTTGTCGGCACTTAAGTTATGTGCACTTACTGATTTGCACACCAAAGGGACCGATTCAGTGGAGACAGCTTCAACCTTTTCTGGCGCATTTTTGGTTAATTTGTTACCATTCAAGGAATCCAGAAGCGAATTCTCAGCAGCTATAACCTCTGCGCTTTCTGTAGTTAAGCTATTTGGTTCTTCTGTTTGATCCCTAACGTGATCATAAGTGCTGTGGGACTTTTTTAATGAAAAGACTCTGTTTTTCAAAGTCTCTTCTTTTGGCTTTGCAGAACTCGTGGAATCCTGTGGGTTTTTTCTCAGTGTGGCTGTGTTCTTCACAGTGCTGTGCTCCATCAGGTCCTTCTCGTCCCTGGAGCACTGCCTGGTGACTGTCTCGGGGATTTCTGTAATACGTCGCATTATCGAGCGCCCCAAGCCCTTTTTAGAGCACCTTTTTTTCTGAAGATGTGGGTTATTAGCAATCATCTTTTTCCTTTTATAGATTTCAAGCTGGGCATATAGTTTCTTCAACTCATCCTGCAAAGCAAAGTGAATGGCAAAACTAGTATGTGCAGAGCGAGTCCAGTCAAACAAGCAGCCTGATACCCTCTACCCATTGCTCTAAAAATGGCATTAAACTTATGTCACTGTCTTTTCTAATTCTTGAATATGCCGTTTCTCCATTAACTTGAATCACACTTTTTTCCACTTTAAAAAGTTCATCCCTCGTGCACAAACATGCTACCTTCCACAACTGCGCATCATATGGCATACACAATTCATATACATTCACGCTGCATGTTTCAGATTTCACAGTGCTGTGGTGTACGCTTTCCTACTGAACTCTCTAGCTATTCTTTATCCTGGGAACATAAGCCCTTTTATCATGTAAGATAGGAATGAAGTATTTCTTTCTGTTAACCGTGTGTTTTTAAAATTTTAAGTTACATAGTTCTGTATAGTTATGTATATGTTACATACAAATGACTAATCACACTGACACCAAATCTTGTTTGCACTTCAAGATAATTCAAAGAGCCTCTGTAAGCTGCTAAATAGCTCTTGCTGTGGATGATTCTGCCTCTTTAGCCTCCAGTATGACTTTTACTACAACTAATAATGCGACATCTCTTCACACTAGTGAATATTTTCCATGAGATTTTACATGACCTGATGTCACAAAATTTGAGAGTCCTAAGCTGGCCTGTTCCAGCTAATATCTGCAAAAAAAGTCAAATGGATGCAATTCAGAGTTTACTCGTAGGAAAAAGTGTTGTTCTTGATAATAAATACTATTTAAATGAATTATATATACCCGAATATCTTCAGGATCCAAACTATGTTCACTCCATGCTGAATTGATACTGCTGTTCAGATAGGATCCAGATCGACCCATATCAAGCTCATCTTCATAAGCTTCTGTAGCTATATCATCTCTTGGGTTATTGCTTGAATGTGAAAACTGCAATAAGTATTCATAAAAAAGATGTTGCCATCAGTGCAAAAGTTTACTTCAACATCACTGTAAGAGTTTACATCAATAGTTCTTGTGATTTTCTGAACTCAAAACACTAGCTAGAGGCATCATTGGCATAAGTAGTGTCCTACAGAATATCAGTATTGTATGGAAGGAACTCTTATTAACGATGGCTTAACTTGGTAAATCTTACAGATTTGCGTAAGGAAAAAAAAACCCGCTAATTTTGGCACTTACTTGAACCTCTTTACATTGCATTTAAATTAAGATAGTTTGGAAATACAGACTTTCATCCAGTATTTCCAATTAGGCTGCTAAAACCAAAAGACTGTATTTTATATTCCATACTGTTGAATAATCCTGCAGAAAGCAATTCTCCCATTTTAGATCCTAACCCTGAAAAAGAAGAAATGAGGTGGCAAAAAAAAAAAAAANGGAGACAAGTCAATCTCTCTCTTGTAAGTTTTAGCAAATGCTCAGATCAAGAGTTGGAGAGAGGTTGTCAGCTATTTATTTATTCATACTGATACACTCATCTATTGTCCACAGTGTCATCTGGCCTCAGAACTTTATGAATGGAATTAAACCTTGTTAACCTTCTCTTAATTCCCTGAACTCTTTGTCGTGCTGCAAGAAAAGTCTGTGTAGTGTGACATAGGTAATAAGCTAAAAATGGAAATGTTGATCAGTAGTTATGAGACAGCTTCAGAAAGGTCAACAAATTTTCAAGGTTAGTCTAGAAAGACATCTTTGAAGATATGCAATAAAGTATATGAATATAAAATATAAAATAGTAAGATTATTGCTAAAGACCAGAAAAGCAATTTAAAATAAAACAAGGTTATTCAGTATCAAGGCTGCATCACTGTGTCCCCTTGTTATGACTGTTTAATGTGTGTATATATGACAGTTATCACTGTGCCCTGTTCTGACACATAGGCAAAAGACAGGAATAGCAGCTTCATTAACCTGAGTTGCATCAACTTGAACTGCTTAGTGTCCTTCCTTCATATGTAGCTTTCACCTCTCCCTTTCTCTTTGACTCTTGACTACTTGATTAATATTATTGGCCATTTCAAAAGCCATTATAAAATCATGCACTTTGCTGGGGTACTGTCTAAGAAGAAAGCTCCATTCAAATCCCGGGGACTGGTGCTAGAGACAGGCGGAGCCGCCTGCAGTTCTCCTGCCCCTGGTGAGACTGAGATATCGTCGCTCCTCCCCCAGCGCCTGACGGGAGGTGTGCCGCAGCGCTCAGAGCCCTGTCTCTTCTCTTCCCTGCCTCTGGTCATCCTCCATCTTCTCGTGTCCCACACACACTCATCTTCTCACCCAGCACCGTACCTGGCTCCATATGACAGGCCACATCTGTCTCGGTATACAGCATATGTCCGTCCCACGCTCTGACTCGCAAAGGGCTCTCCTTTTTCAGCCTGTAACAACTGCCCGGTTTAAACCCCAACCTCTCTATCTCATGGCGAGTCCAAGCTCCTCGTTCCAGTTTTATTAAGCAGTCCATCCTAGTCTTTCTATCCCCTCAGCTAAACTTTTTGTCTGATCTCAGCTAACTCTGGCAGCAGCATGGTCCCCCAGATACCTGAAATAAGCATCATTAGGCAGTATTCCTTCCTTCTTGTATTAATCACATCAAAATTTCAAGTACTTTAAAGCCCATGAATTTTGAAAGCTGAAAGAAAGAACCTTTAAAAATGTATAAGGGTTTGGGTTTTTTTTAAAAAATACAGCTTTTTAGGTAACGTAGCCAAAGTTTACGTCTTCCTTTTCTACCAGTTGCTTGCTAATTTTATACAGCATTGCTTCTGCATGAAAACATTTCTTTTCCTCGGTCTTTGCAAAAGAAAAGAGACAGGAGACTCGAATACCTTAGGGATCAGAAGTAGCCCAACAGTGACTGTCACAGTCAAGTGTGTGTGTGCAAAGAACAGCATCAGCATCCAGTCAGACTGAAGTCTTGAAGCAAGAATGAATCTGAAAATAGAATTCAGGGTTGCAATTCACCGCCTTTTCTTCCAGAGCATTAGATTTAACATTGTAAATATTCTTTAGGATTCTTTTCATTGAAAGGCCAAACACAACTCATTTTGTTCTGTACTGCTTTCCCACAGACTAAAAATGACATCCACATGCTCTACTTGTATACCACAATTTCAAAACAACTCGAAAAAACAACCAACAGAACAAGCCAAAACAAAATGTAAGAAGAAACAACAGACCTTAAAGGATATTGCTTATTCACTCTCTGTTCACTCTATTCATCATTCTCACTCTATTTAGCTGTTTTTTTGGATCTATGTCCACATCTATTGTCACAATGTCTTTGGCCTGAAGTGAGTTATGGCAGTTTACATACATTAAGGATCTGAACGGATGATTTTAGGTTAAGTAAGCACATGTACTATGATAAATTGCAGTGCACTTCAAAAATACAGGATGTCCACAGATCGCAGCTACAGAGTGCGGCTGATAAGCCATCAAAGAGGGAACTGAACTGAAATGCATTTTAGCAGAGAAATGGCCTTGATTGCAGGACCGCCCAGCTCAATACCGCCGGGCCCGAGAGCCTTGCGAATGCTGGGGAATGAGTGGCTGAACCTCCCAAATGAAGCAATTTCTGAAAGAGTGGTAGAACAAGCGCTGCAGTTCAAGCTAGCTGGAGCATGCTTGGCTTATCTGCTTTCGTGAGCTCCCAAAAATAGAAATGGGAAGCAGTGCAATGGATGAATGGACGTACCACTGGCTTGTAATTTGCAGGTTTACAAAAATCATTCGGATAGAAATGACATTTGCAACTTATCCAAGTCCACAGATGCACATTTTGCAGAAGCTTTTGTTAACAGAAATAGCCTGGCATGAAACACTGGCTTATATGCCATAATAATACAGTCATCATTTCTTGATTAATACTTTGGAAATGAAATGTTTCATGAACACAATAAAATATTAGAATTATTTCTTACAGAGATGTTGCCGGTGAGGTGTGCAGGGATACAAGGAGGCTTAGGCCTGAGGTTTAGCTAACTGAACACAATATGAGAACTATTGAAGATGACATGAGAAACTGCTGGATATAACAAAAAAGGGAAAAGTGACCAAAACTTACAGACAGTGCTGTGAGGGATGGCAAGATTTCACAGATGGTTAACAGGGAGTCATTTAAAGATGGCCAAACTTCACAGGTAATTGAAGGGAGCACTGGGGGCCTTTAGGGGAGTAGAACTTGCAAGGTCAGTGGTACCGACGTATCAGTAACAGCATATAAGGCTGTGATTACCTAGCTAATGATATCAGAAATACCAAATTTGAGTACTGAAGTAGAAAAACCGGGACCAACTGGAAAAAAGTAATGAGGATGAGTTGTTTATTTGTGAGAAGACAAGGGCAGAGACAGAGAGGGGCTAAGGTAGATGGGGGAAGAGCAAGCTTGTAAAGAAGGGGGGATAGAAGGGGCTAGTGATATGTAAGCAAGTTGTCACTGACTAAGCCCTGCACCTGATCACTGCCATATCTCCTGTCTTCTCATTAAATCCTTCTCCCAACTTCTGTGTGATCTCACTCTACACTGTGCATGTGTGTACGTGCAAGTCACAAGCAACCTTCAGGCTGGACTATCCAGCACATGGGAGACCTGCATCTGGGAAGACTCAAGGTCTCAGCCCATTACTGAGTATGGGGCCCCAAACCCTAAAATGGATGTTAGATTGGCTTAAGGACTGTGCTCGTATTTGAAGGACGTGTCAATGTAGTGTGCTTGCGAACCTACACAGGGTGCATGTTTTGTGAGTGAACCTGATCAGCTGCAGAGGAGGAAGAGGACCAGGCTGTACATGTTGGACCTGCACTGGTCCATGTGGCCAGCCTTGTGTTGCACCCATGGTGGATGCGCTCAGCCTGGCTAGGCCTGCAAATGGAAACAGCAGCAGCCACATCCGTCAGACAGAGACGGGAGAAAGCTCCCAGGTCCTGATGCCAACCAGATTCAGCTAACCCTTAACAGCTCCAATCCTCAAATTCTGTGAAGGCCTTTTGCTTGTTTCATGTGTGAAACCTTGACTAATTAAGGTATCCACACTATACCCCTGAAAGCAAAATAGCATTTGTAGTAGCCATTCAGACCTATCAGAGATGTGGTTCCTGCTCAAATTAGATTTTTTCCCATATAATTTTGGTTTTCTCACTAATACAAGCAAAAGAGCAATGCAGGAATTTAATGCTATGCTGATCTGAAAATAATCAAGAATCCTCTGTTTCTGAAATGGGAATAATGGTTTTATAGGAAAAGAAAATGCAAACAGTTCAAGATTTTATTTAGTGCTCACATCAATCTTATATGAGCTTTGGGAGTTTTCAGACTGGATAGCTGCCTTGTAATAGTAGGTCTCCTTCAAGGCTCCCGTGCTTTCAACTCCATGACAACTCAGATGTGTCATATAAATCTGAGTCTTACATTTCTGCTCTTTCAGTTACATCCCTAACTTGGCAGGGAAGACAGAAGCAAAAAAAAAAAAAAAAAGTAAGGCAATGTAAACTTCAAAGAGACGGGATTAAGACTTGTGTATACAGAAATGGACATAATCTCAGGAGGGATCATGCACTTCTAGTGTATTTTATTCATTCCTATTCATAAGCAGTACATGATATTTCTTCAACAAACCAGCATTTACCAGACAGAGGGCAAAGAATCAGTGTAAAATGTACATTTTTTTGAAAAAGAAGGAAGAACAAAATCAGCAGACCTAAGGCTGAAGGAACAGGATCTGCACTACGATAAACTGAAAGACCTAACCCTTTTGTGTCTCCTTGATAAGGCATGTATTAAAATGCCACATTTTCCCCTCTCTTTAATCCAAGATTACTTTCATCCTGTCCTATTGTTAAAAGAAACTTGCAGCCCACATAATAGCTCTCCTAATGCACTGAACTGTATCTTCTAACATGGCCCAAAATATGGCTTAGGAATATTAATTAATGGGGGAAAATTTTGACTGAGAAGCTGTCATATTGCTTATAATAAATTCAAAAGTACTGTAATTGAATTTTATATCTACCAGGAATGAAAAGAAAAATGCTCCATCAAATACAGATTTTAAACATTATTTTTGAAGGTGTTTGTGTTAGGGAGTAAAGAAGAAGATTTTGAGACTATGTGGATGTTGAGATATGGGGTTAGGAGAAGGTGAAGGAAAGAAAAAGTTGCAAGCCTGAAAAGTGCACCAAAGTTTACAACAATGATAGGGGAAAAGAGCACCTGGAAGGAGTAGAGATGAAAGATGTGCTTTGCTGATGTTTACTCAGAAAAAATGGTGCCTCATGGAAGCAAACATCAAGAAGGCAGAGCAAAATATGAGTTCCAAGACAGCCCAAGGAACAGAGAAGAGTATTTGAAGACTGTCAATGGAGCAACGTGAAAAAAAAATAATCTTAGTAGATGCGGATTGTCAGGAGGCAAAGGAAGGTGTGAGAATGTCTTATGAAAGTCATAAGAATCTCTCAGAGCACGAGATGAAATACATGCTATCTTCCTATTTTAAATTTTCTAGGACCAATTCATTTTTACAGTGTATTTTGTAGGAAAGGTACATATAGTAAATTTCACATAGCTCTGGCAAAGACCCTTATTTATTTCTTACTACTTTAATAAATTTACAAGTATGAAATGTAGAGCTCATTATAAACTTTATAAGAAACATGTGCTTTACATTACTGTGATAGCATGATACGCATAACAATTTTTTACATCAGCATATAAAACACTATGCTTCATGCACAAACCAGTACAATTATCTTAGCATACAGCTGCACCTTGCCAATCTGTTACACACCAGGAAAAGTTCATATACACCAACATTCTTACCTGCTGTTTTTCTAGGGATACAAACCAGTGAGCAGTATGCAGATGACTGAAGACAGGCAATAGTTTTACTATATCTAATTTATCATATATATTGAACTTTGATCCAAGAATATATCAGCTAGCTGTACTGAAAACAACCCACCTAATTATACAATTAACAAGTTGATTGTACATATTCTTGAATCCTATGGGAACAGTTTTACGTTTAGTAATCACTTAATTTGCAGATAATGTTTATAATATTTATGAGACCTTCCATTATGCATCCTATCCCATTCACTCATTTTAAGTTGCACCATATGAAACCTGAAAGATAAATAGTTAATTACTAGATCTACAGATCACTTGCCTAATTGTATGGAATATAGCAGAGATAATGAGCTCATTGTGAACTGCAACAGCCATATAACGTGGCTCATGAAATGCTGATGGGACTGTCCGCACTGCATAGCAGAGATAAACACCCCACAAGAGGAATAAAAATTCAGCTGTGAGAAGAACAAAAAGAAATAATTTGCAATTAGTTTTATATATGAAAAAGGAAGGAAATTTGAAGTACTATAGTATCTTCTGTATGTGTGAGTATCTATGCAAAGTCAGTATACACTCATACATGGATATATGTACACAGATAGGCATTCAAACTCTTTCAGATACTGTCACTGCACATGATACATTTGGTTTTCATTGTACACACTTTTTTGCAGATCAGGAACCTTTGCACTCATGGTGTTTCAGTTTTGCAACTGACAAACTTTAAGACGATGCCTAATAATGTCTTGCTTGTTTTTCAAATTGGTACTATAGAAGCTTGACATCACTTAAAATAACAAGTGTTTTTATTGGTAGCTCTGCTTCTTGTTATAGAGGCAAGACTACAAGCTTTTTAAGACAACAGTTTCATTTCAAAGGTTTATAACTCAGATATAACAATACATTTTGGGTTAAAAAACCTCCTCTGTTCATGATAGTTAATTCTGCTGGTGCCCATAATATGATGAGTCACTTCTGAGGGCCTAATGTAATTACAACAAATGACGTGTTTCTCTCCGTTAGGAGAAAAATGAGTAAAGGAAGAAAGGAGAATGAGCAAAGGGTCAGGATTAGCTGAACTATCCTGTTAGAGCTAACTCATCCCAGCAGTGCTCTGACTTCAGCTTCCACTAGACAGTCTGCTGTGATATCACTTCATCATTTTGCTTTTGATACAAATGAAGTAATTTTGTACCCATCTTGAAAAATTTCTCCTTCCAGACCCCGCCTCCCCCTCCCAGCTCTGCCACGTAACTATGAGTAGAGATGGCACTTGTGCCTCTTGCCTTGCAGTCTGGGTTGACGATGGCTGGAAGTGGTTGAGCCTATCCAGCAACGTGCAATTCCATGACAGATCCCTGCAATGCTGGCACTGCTCCGGACCAGCTTCAGAAATTGAGTGCGAGCCCATTGTTACTCATACACTGCTTTTGCCTTGTTGAATTTTTGCAGTAAAAACTGCAAATGTAGTATAATAGAAAATTAGTTCTTTTTCATACTTATTTTTGCCATTACATGTTATTGTACTGTAGCTAGAACTGGTGGCCAGTGACATCACCCTATGGTAGTGATCAGCAAATCATTGCGGGTCTGGTTTGGATAAGGACACAAATGCTTGTGAACCCTGCCATTAGCGTAGTGATAGGACAAGGGGTAACAGTTTTAAATTGAACGCAGGCAGATTTAGATTAGATATGAGGAAGACACTTTTCACTCTGAGGGTGGTGAGACACTGGCACAGGTTGCCCAGAGAAGTTGTGGATGCCCCATACCTGGAAGTGTTCAAGACCAGGTTGGATGGGCCTTTGAGCAGCCTGGTCTAGTGGGAGGGGCACCCATGGCATGGGGGATTGGAACTAGATGATCTTTAAGGTCCCTTCCAACCTAAACCATTCTATGATTCTATCATTCTATGATCTGCACTGGATACCTCATGAGACCAGGTCCTCTGGTTCCTCCACTTTTAATAGGCCATAACTGCTGTAAATTACCTATATTACATCGTTACAGCATTTCAAAATTTCTCATTTTGCTATGAATGTCAGCTAAAAACAGTAAGAGACAAGTTTGAATAAAATGAAAATGAATCCAGTTACATAGATCTCTGTGCTCTGATAAGAGTTTAGTTTGAACTCTGAACAACACTTTACATGTTTCTTACTTTTAGCAAAAATAGATGGCCTAGATTTAAGACCATCATTTTCACTACAACATATTCTACATAAACCCAGCAGTTTTACAAGTTACATACAAACAAACACCTGAAAAGGCATAATCCACACATGCTGCTATTTTTGTGTTCTTCCTCACCAGAATCCCAACAATAATAAACCTTTTGACTTTAATAGTTTGACTTGGGACCTTATTGAGTGTCAATATGAAAAAAGCATGGTATGTATCTTCTGTGACTATGTGTCTCAGCCTGGTTTTGAGTTCTACAAAGGCATGTATGCAGGTGTCTTTCACACATCCCCCATACATGCACTGCTTGGGAAAACTGGCTGCTGCTTCCATTTCATTCCTACATAATTAGCTATGCTAACATTGAAGTCTATTATTCTGGTTTCTTAAAAACACCCACAGAGGAACGACCTGCCAAGCCATCTTGCTACTGAAGTCTTCTCTGAGCAAGTGGAACACAAATTTTGCTTCAATGAAATAAGATTAAAGGCTCCTTTACAAATGTTAGCAATTTTGGTTTTTCTCTTTAAAGTACACTTGCCTCACATATGCAGAATCACGGCACTGAAATGTACTGCTCTTCAAAGCACTGAAATTTATTGCTTTAATTGCTCCATATTGATTTAGAAGAAATTGAAAAGGAAAAAATGGATAGAATTAGGTTGCTAAAGCCAAATCACTGTATCCTACTGTCCTATGTTCTATGGAAACACTTCTTATTAATATGGTTCAGCAGGTATTCCCCAGAACATGCCAGAGAGCCTATTTCCTCTCATTCTGCCTTTCATCCAAAGCCCTCCTGCAGTAAAAAACCCAACAGTAGCAGGAGAGCTGAACAGATGAGCTAATGGTGAAATATACAGGCATACTCCGCAAAAATACCCATGGTCCATTCTTTCTCTTCCTCAACTGAAGTGAGAAGAGCCTCAAGTCTCTTAATGATTGAAAAGATCAGTTACAAGTGTTAACAAAGGCTGAGAGTTTCAAAAAGTTTGGCTTGTAAAGGGATGAAAATACATGTATAAAGCTCCATGTGCTGAAGGTATTCTTACTTACACTAAAGACTGTGGGCCAACTTTTGCTTATTTTCACAAGAAGAAAATCTGCTCTAAGTTTGAAGATTTACAATTAATTTTTTTTTGTATACAGGTGTCTCAGAAAGCAAAAGAAAAGTGAAAAAGGCACACCTCCATAATAAAAACCAACTTCAATGAGATGGGGTAAGTAGGAATGAAGGTAGCATTTGATCTCCAGATCTGATTTAATTCTGAAAATTTCACAGTTTTCAGTTCATAGATACAAGGGGTTCCTAAGACAACAAGAGGAGATTTCAAAGTATTAATATACCGGAGCATTACAGTGCTTTGCACCATTTAATGCATAATGCTTTTATAAAAGCTTTACATTTAGAGCAGAGCTGGCATTCCTGTCCACAGATAGTAATTAGTGTGACATCTGGTATGCAACACAAATAGGGAATAGCTTTTAAAACACAAGGTAAAATAACAGAGTTCCTATACTTGCTAAGCCCAACATTACAATAATTTCATTAGCAATAACAAACAAAACAGACTGATAGAAAACCAATTTATTATCTAAACCGCTAATTACACAGCTTAAATGTATCATGTAGAAGCTGTGCTTGAGGGGGGAAATCAAGGTCATATAATTAGCTACAGACTATCAGTGCAATTTTTAACAAAAATCTGAAGGTGTTATACAATTTTTCTGTATGGCAAAATTGCCTTTTTGCTTTCTCAATATAAAATAAGGTGACATATTAATGTACTTATTACATTGATGAAAACCGCAGATACAACTAACTTCAGACAGATAGATAGACAGATAGATAGATAGATAATGGAGCACATCTGGCCACCATGCAGCAAGGTTCTAATGTACCACTCATCTCTGAGGTCTTATTAGTTCTGTCTATGGCACACTAGTGACTGTTTTGAGCCAAATATCCTTAATGATTAAAATCTCTGAGATGTGATATGAAATTTCTGTTTGGCTTGCTGAATAATTTTCCACTAAAAGCCTGGTGCAGAAGACTGAATTCCTGACCA
This sequence comes from Stercorarius parasiticus, assembly GCA_013396915.1. Classification (NCBI taxonomy): domain Eukaryota; kingdom Metazoa; phylum Chordata; class Aves; order Charadriiformes; family Stercorariidae; genus Stercorarius; species Stercorarius parasiticus. Next base: position 14,314 of record VWZL01006077.1, read on the forward strand.
CTAAAGGACTGTCACAGCATATTGCAAACCCGCCAAGACCAAACTCGAAGCTCAAAACATGTGATCTTGTTCCTTTAAGTATGATTTATCATAAGGCTTATAAATTATTCCATTTTACTTATTAAGCACAAGAACATGAAATACCTTCTTTCCCCCTTCTGAAGACATGATGGAAATTCCTAGGAGAGAGAGCTGTCAACAGCCCTCCGGACAGAAAATGTGAAGTCAAAAAAATCAAGCATAAAAAAGCTCTGAAAAACTTGCAGTAGCTACTCTATAACAATTTAAACCAAGCATTCAGATTTTGGGTGCAAATCCCCGATAGATAAGAGAGTAAGAAAAGGAACAATTACTTTAAAGGGATAAATGGATGAAGACATGAATGAAAGGGAAGATAGGAAAAGAAAATGTGGTCATATTCACAAATGAATTAATCTTTAAATACCTCTCTTGCTAGTCATTATGTATTTCTTACCCACACAGGATTTCAGTGGTCTTTGCACTAGCTAATCAACCTGCTCAGTTATATCCTTTGGCATTCAAAATCCATTATTATTTCTTTTGTTTCCAATGCCCATCATGTTTTCAGAAAATGGAGCATTTTGGAACACTTAGTCTGGTCATCCAGTACACTGGACCAGACTCATGCCCGATGCCACTGGCCTGTTGTAACTAAGAGTCCCCCATGACTGCTCACTTGGGATTTGCTTTGGTCATTCTTCATATTCTGCATTTTCTGATAACGAAGGACAATGCTGTGGGCTATGTGATACAGTGGTATGTGATAACCATCTGCTCTACAGAGAAGGACAGATTCAGGGGTGGTACTATTACTTAATCAAACTTCCTCAGAAGATCTGGGTTAGTATATTTACTAGGTTTTACTAAACTTGCTGTTGTCTGTGTTGCAAATTATTCTTCTGTATTTAAAGTCAGTACAAGGCAAAGCATGTCCAGAGACAGTCTTCTGTGACGTTTTTGTTCAGTGTCCATTGGCCAAGCTGTGTCATGCCTTGCAGAGCATGGCAAATGCAGACTGACGCGTTGTTGTGGTTTTGGCCAACTTGGCCAATGGCTGGCGACAGATGCTCCCCCCCAACCTCTCGTACACGGAGAGGAGGAGGAGGAGAGATAAAGAGATTTATGAATTTAGAAGAAACTAAACTACTTTAATGGAATATTAGTAATAAAATAAAAAGGAAAATAATGAAATAGATACAGTATACACAAAACCGTATTAAGCTCCCAGGATGATGTCACCAGCAGGCACTGGGGAAGTCCCAGACTGGACTCAGCAACGGGTGGGAACTGGATTCCACAGCTGGAGTCAGGAACCCACGGATCGGGATCAAAGGCAGATGAACAGACAGGGTCCTCCTCGGACGTCAGCCATTGAAGAAAAGAGAGCCTGACCCTTTGATCCCTCAGCTTTTATACTGAGCATGGGGCAGATGGGATGGAATACCTCTGTTGGTCAATTTTGGGTCCCCTGTCCTGTCCACTCCTCCCTGCAGGTGTGACCCCTCTATGCTTTTCCGTTTCTGACCCTCCAACAGGGCAAATAACGAAATTAGCTGACCTTGGTTGTTATAGCAATAAGCAAGAGCCTCTCTGCATACCATTCCTTGGCACAAACATTGGTCTTATCACTCTGAGAACGAACCGTTTTCAGCACAACATGCTGTTAATTTCAGACAGTTAGAAGAGTCCTAGCTAGGAAGTAAAAATACTGAACAGAAAGTTGGTTCTGTTTTACCTCAAACCAGGACACCTGCTCCCGCTTGTCCAGCCCCCAGCACAAGTAAATTCCTGCATGAATCCATATCCTCTGTCATTGCCTGCTCCGCAGGTGTCTGTACTTCGCCTGACTGCACAGTACTGCAGAGCAAGATACGAGGAACTGAAAGCAGTGATCAAAGTCACTTTCCTCTCTTTGAAGATTTGGAAAAGTCATTGAGAGCCTCCTTACGCTTGAGTGGGTACAGGAAGAGAACACCCACAGATGACAAATGGAGTAAAGGCAGTAAGGGCAGGACCTCAGGAGAGTTAAGAAAAAACTGATTCAGAAAAGCAAAGATCATACAAGGAAACATGAAAAATCAAGAAATACGAAGCTGGATTTTTGAACATGGCTTACACACCAACTCTTCTTAGAGGCCTTAGGGAAGTACTTCATCCTTACTTCCACAGCTTTGCTGTCTCTAAGAATTGGACAGCACTAAAATAAAAATACCACATACACAGTCTTAATTTACTCTCTTTTGCATATATAATCTTGAGTTAACTATATCATTTTTCAAGAGACCAAACTCATTTAGTGCATGTGACAGAGCAATTCCAGAGATAAATCAACGTTGACTAATGAAGAAAGCTCTGTAATTTGTTGCAAATGACATTTAGATGTTTAGTGACTGAGAGAAAAGACTGCAGGGGAAAAACAGAAGCCTTGTGCACATGCACAACTGAATTCTAACTTTGTCTGTACTGTAAGTGCCTAAGCATACGCAAAAAGTCCACACTCAAGCCCAGCTTCGCAGAGATGATCAGAGAGAGCATTCCTCTTGCTATTTGGGTGCCAACCTAGGCATTTTTGCTGCGATTTGCAGCAGAACTAAGCATATGGGGCTGTATTTGTGGTCAGTGAGACCATACATAACATGTTATATATAGATTTGACTAAGCTCTGTAACTGAGCCAAAGGCACTGCAAAATGGACACTCAGATTAAATGGACCATATAACTCTAATCTTATTGTGCCTCAGCTCTGGCTGTGTAAAATGGAGCTAATGTCACCCTGTCACTGCAAGATGACAGAGCAAATAAATTTACCCATATTTGTGAACAGCTTAAATCCTAAACTGTGAGTTTTCTTCCTGCCATGGTTGGGAAAGGAAAGTGAGTTATTCCAGGCTGTCCTGGTTGCTTCTCAGCCCTCCTACCCTGCCAGAATGCCAGAAAAGCCTTTCTCTTGTGCTTCTTCAGGCCAGCCTCTCGGTGGAGACGGCTGTGGGCTAGAGCTGCTGAAAGGAGCTCCCTGGAGCCAGGATGCCCGGCCCCGTGCTTGCTTGCACTCTGCTGTCCAAAAGCTACCTGCAAAAAGAAGACACCCCTGAAGGATTAAAGCCCATTTTAATGACTCTGTGTGATGTTCTATGTCTGACCACACTCATTTGCTTAAAAAGCACCATCATAGGCCAAGAACAGGCCACTGCTCTCCAGAGACAGTGACATCCTTTTCCTATGCTAATAAAGGAGAGCCCATTACAGCTGGGACTTGACTAAATTCATTTGGCATTCTGAATTTTGCACTGTTGGCAAAACAGTACTGTTCCAACAGTTACACCATTTTTTCCTCAGGTTTTGGACACAAATTACTGATTACAACTCTACTTACATCCATTACGCAGCTACAACAACCCATCTACTTCTCTGTCACACTTTATTTCATCAGACTGATCTCTACATTTTAAATCCCCTTTACTGAGATGAAGTGAGCTATGGATCTGGAAGCACATCTCTTCCCTCTGTTCATTCACTCAGGGTGCCGGCTGAAGCCGAGCACACACCATTTTAAAATAGGAAAAAAATTGTGTCCTCAATTGCTCCTGTGTTGCCAGCCACTGCAGTCTCTTTCTGCCTCACTGCGTCCAATCTCCCACCTGGAGAGTTGCACCATGTCGCAGCAGAAGTTTTTTTCTTCAACTGAAAGGATTTTCATATATTTCAATGAACAGTGATTACACGTACAAGTCTTTAGTGTTGAGTTATTCCTAGCAAATTATAAATTACCAGAGGTTTATCTGTCTCTCCCACCATATCTCAGCATTATTTTAATTAGCTAGGCTCAGCAATACAGACATCAATGTGTGGAGTAAGAATTAATGGTACCAAACCCCGACTTTTTATCTTTACCAGGACTCCCATGGCGTGTGCCTCTGCAAGGCTGAAAGAAGAGCAGGGGTCCATGGGCTGGTGAGGGGCACAGCATGGTCCGTCCCCCACACAGCCACAAGACTACCTTGCAGGTCCACTCGAAGTAACGCATGGGACATGCTGACCCACGGCCTATGGGCCCCATAGCTTGAGGGTGACTAGAGATGGCTTTTGCTGGCAATGGAGACATATCCACTGACTTGAGTGCGAGCAACATGCCTAGGAGTCTCACTGCATGAAACATATGCCAGCACCCAGGTCTACAGTCTCCAGGAACTCTCCTCATTTCTGCACTTCTCTTAGCCCTTATACTCATGCGTTTGATTCCTTCCTCCACACAGATGTGCTGTCCTGTCTCATTCCTTCCAAAGCCCACTGCTGTTATTAAAGACAGCTGGCCATTCTTCTGTCTCCATGTGCCCCACCATCCTCTTCACTCGTGTGGATGAAAGGGGGAGAACAGAATCAGAAAAGATCTACCACCAGCAGCTGAAAGCAAGCTGAGTGTGGAACCTCTTGTCTCACATCTTCAAGGGGATGCAAGCAACTGCCAATGGTATACAAAGTACTTGAAGGGCTGCAAAGACTTAGGGCAGTCCATAAAGTGGATTCCAAAAAGGGTGGTGCAAACACAAGATCAAGTGAGAGCATCTTCCAGCCTCTCCCAATGCCATTGCCTCCTGCAGGTGGCTTGCAAAAGAATCTGAATATGGCATTTACCGATATATATATACATGCAGTTAAGGTAACCCAAATATGGTTTCCTCAGCAGAAATACTTAGTAGAAATGGTGCCTAAATAAAGGCTATGGGATTTACCTGTGATGTAGCAGATATCAAGAAAAAGCAACGTTACTGCTTTTCTTGTAGCAGTAATGCAACCCAAACTGCTCAACCTGTTCCAGCTATTTTTGAGAAAGGAAAACAGAAGAATGCTGGCTGGTCATCGTTAAAAAAACATAAAATCTGGGGGTTTTTTTGAAAGCTCCATTCTCCACCATCCTTGAGGATGTTTTATTTTAAATTAAATTGGAATAAACAGTTAATCTGAGATGAGTGAATTGTCCCACTTGACATTCTGCACCACACATCATGTTTGTTGCTCCTCCCCGTACCTTTCCCAGATTTCCCAGACCCTGGAGATGAGGGACATAAACTGCGCACAGTGTTGGTGATACGGACTGTGAAAGAGGTGTACATGAAGGCAGGAGGAGAGGGTCACAAGCAGGAAAGGAACAGAGCTGAAGGCTCATTTGTAAAAGAGAATTCTGTTCCTATTTCTACTGCAAACATTTTACACAGCCCTGGTCCTATCACTTAGAGTAAGCTTTTCACAGATGATCACTATTTTTACACGATACATTTTCTGAGTATCTAATGTGAGAACTGAAGCCAGATCTTCATCAGTGCTGAATTCTAACAAGTACCTCCTGGTTGTGCTTTCCACATAGAAGAGGCTATAAACAGAACTCTGAAAAACCAGTCCCTAGATGTCTCAAGACAGACACTCAAAATGGATAGTTACTGTTGACAATTTTGGCTTTAATCTTTGTACATTGACGCTAAGGAGAACACAGCTTAAAAACGCCCATTTGGAAACGAACAGTTCTTTATTCATGGCATGCTCTGAACAACACACCCCGAATATGGCATAGGGCCACATCAAATGGGGATAACAAAAAGAAATAATAATCACTCATTTGCTGAATGCAGCAGAGGGCCTGTAGAAAATTTAATAAAGGGCCTCGTAAGGCTGTATTACAATGCCCCAGCTCAAAACTGTACAGGCCGTCTTCATGCCCATTCTGTCCGAGCCTGTCCTGGCAACTCATACCCTCTTCAGATGCAAAGATTATATAGGTTAAATAGCAACAAATGAACAGTGGGAGGGAGTTCTTTTGGGAACCGCCTGAAATACTTGTTTTGTTCCTTTTCCTGGCTGAGGGCATGCAGCAATCATGACACAGCCTCGTGTTTGAAATCCTCTCGATGCCCAGGACCCCAGGCACGACCCACCGATTAGTGGTCTGTGGCAGCAGCTCAGGCCAGCTGCGCGGGAGCAGCACCGCTCCGGCCAGCTGGGAATCAACCAGGCGCTGGGGAACTGAGCTGAGTTAATACCCGCCATTCGCTTACGGTTTAAAAAAAAACACTGTGTGTGAAAAACACACACAGAATGCATGGGGGGATTTTTAAAAACTAGAGTTCAAATCCTATCCACGCTGGGTGAAACCCTGGCCCTGCTGAAGTCAGGAACATCCACCTGCTGAGATTTCACCTCTGCTTTTTATTTGTGTTTGTGCATGCATGTTTATCTCTCTGACTGCCTTTCTCTTCTGCCTGGGGCTTTGTTCATTAAACTTATTACTTTGCTTTTTTTTACCAGTTTGCGGGAAGTTCTTTTAAATCCTGTGCTGATATCTGTTTCACTTATAGGATGTTTCCCTCAGGATAAAGAAGAATAGTTTGATTTGTGACACTGCGAGCCCTTAGGTACCAAAAGTTTATCGCTTGGGTTTTTTTCTAACTTGGTATCTGGCTGTGACAGGTAGAGGTATAGAATGTATTCAGGCCACAGGAAAAAGGCTTTGTGGGTGAACGCTTTCAAGCCCTCAGGTCTTTCTCTAAAATCTCAGATTGTCAATCATGCTAAGGCTTGTCAACAAGACAGATGCCCCAACCTTGAAAGTGATGCTGAAACGAACACAAAGGGAATAAAAGAATCTAGGCAAGTGACAAATAAGCTACCCAGAAGTATCCAACCTCAAGGAAAACGCATACTAACTTACATTACGTTATGTAGATAAAGTAAGATTTACTGAATGGTAATTTTTCTCATCAACATATCACAGAGTACAGAGGCAATGCTAGAAACTGTAACAACCTTTGTGTTCAAGTCCCTACTTGTCTCACAGAGAGCATCCTCTTAAACTTAATGGAAATGTAAATATAAAACATTCGCTGCAATAAAAGTCTCTGGAGATAGAGCCTAAGTAGCATGATTAGTATGGAAAATGCTTCATAAATCCTAACTCCAATAATCTCTGGTAGCATAAAGGATTCATCTCATTATGACTTTGTAACAGAGCCTTATTAATTCTCACTTCACTAATCTGCGACCTTGAAAATTCCCTCTCCACACTTCAGTAAAGTGTTGACAGCCAAGTGAAACAGGGAAGTAATTCCAGCAAGGGCTACAGGTGACAGAATATATTCCAAACCACTCACTAGTTTTATATAAAATACTGTGCCTGACTAAATTAAACGAAATAACAAGCCTTTCATAAATTATCATCCAGCATTTTTATTTTAGCATTTTAAATTAAATATCATAATCTATCAATTAATTTATACACAGAATCTTTTGCAAGGCTGCTCCCAGTCAATTATAGGAATAAAAGGGCGTCTGCATTATGGGTATTTCTCCTGGCATATCTCTGAGATGAAGTATCTCATTTTGGAACTAGTTCCTACTAGCTGTAAGCTTTTCAGACTGCCATTAACAATAAAAATCTTGAAGTGCATATACATACACATGTATGTAAGTGCATATATAGACATACATGCTAGTACCGACTTGTAGGCATACATCTCCTGGTACCACTACTGTGGCTGTGTAGTTTACTAAAGACTTGCACAAACATAACTGTACTTATAAGGTAGTTTGGGTAAGAAGGCAAAATGACAGAACATAAGAAATTCTGCCTAATTTTGTTCAGGCTTGAGAGCTGGCTTTGCCTCTACTGCCCTTGAGTGAATTTTGCAAAACACTTAAAACCCCTCTAAATGTAAATTTCCCTTAAAAAATGATCCTTGTTTTTTTCCAACACCAGGCAGACAGCAACTTATATAATTTCTTGCCAAAAAGGGACTACTGATCATACCTAGGTATTAAGATACGAGTTGTTAATCACTTCACTATCATAGCTATAAAAAAATATTTGTTTGCCATTATACAACAACCACCACTATCAAAGAAAACTACACTGTGTTACCGGCTGTGAGAAGCAGTAAAATTTTGATGCAAAATGGATTAGTGCAAATGACATCATCAAGTGTTCCATGTTTAATTCTTTTTTGTTATTAATTTTACAACATCTCTGGCGATAGTACTATTTCATTACTGCAAAGTATAGCTACATTTTATCAGTACAGCCCTCCAAAAGGGCTCAAATGGAGACACATTTCAAAACATACTCCTTTATACTCCCCTCTGTGTGGCTTACCAGCGAGCACATTGACACTTGGGGTACCAGCGTGCCTGACTGCCTCTGAGATCTTACACGAAGGGGAGAGAAGCAGCGCACAAGAGCCACAGAAAGTCTTTGGTGAAGCTGGCAGCAGTGGTTTGCCCTTTAAAACTGCTGTGCATTACCATGTGCTGGCTTTCTGTTGGCCGCTCTCAGGGAAAACACTCCTCATAACCTCCGGCTGCTTCTATCCATCTCGTCTGCACTCTCATGTGGAGGAGCCACCATTACCTCTCCCTAATCCTCTGCAGCAGAACTCTGTCAGGGGGATATCCATGGGGGAAGCAGGGAAAGGGCAGAAAGGTTAGAATTTACTTCTGATCTCAAAACACTGATATATTTGAGATGGTGGGTGGCACACCTGGGCTGTACTAGAAACAATGGCTCTAGGTGCAGAAGCTCCAAAGCTGTCCAGCCACCAGGAGGAAGCACATTATACTGTATAACTGAACCCTGGCATGGGGAATCCACTGTTTGTTATAAAATTAAGGAAACAAAAATGTGTCACTTTTCTCCTTGATATGAGGAGGGTGTCATTTTTTAGCACCTACCTATCCCATGCATTGAGAACACACCTAACAAATACGTTAAGTTGGGACGTTTGATGTGCATTTCCTATTCCAATTACTTTCATACTAATTTCTGTGAGATTATAGAAGAGTCATTTTGCAAGTTCTTTCCCTCCTCACACACAGGAGCCCTCCCCAGTTCTGTGGTGCAGAAGCAAAAAGCTTCTGTTATTCTAGCCAGGATTTCTCACTTTAATAGTGTAGAAGAGCAAGATATCTTCTGCCTTCAAAGATGAAATTTCCTGAGCACCCATCACTTTGTTACTACAATCCAAGTTACAAACCTTTGAAAGTCATAAAATCTCAGTATATTTTAATCATGTTTTACTTCTCAGTCGAGTTAACAAACACATATGCAATATTTTGTTCCCCTAGAAGCTTTTCATGTGATGTTACCCAGTCTGACAAAACTTTACGATATTCTAAAAGAAGAAAAATGAAAAGGCAACCAAGCTTTATTTTAAAACTTGAAAGAGAAGCTAGAAAATGAACATACCAACAGCCATCATGTAATCCCAGCGGTCTATGAGGCACATATTGAAGATCAGGTGGTCAGATGTTTGCCCTTGGCCAATAAGTGGAATGTTTCTCTCCAGATTTTGGGTTATTGCAGAAGTCCAGCCAACGAGAAACCAAAAGACTATCAGGAGGATAACAGCCAGCATCCTCATCACTCGCCCACCTGTCATGTATGGAATACGCTGAGCAGTTCGGGACAGGAATACCTTCAAAACCCTGAAAAATTCAGACAGTGCAGAATTAAAGAGAGCACTAGCTGTGTCACAGGAATTAGACTTTCATTTTATTTCACTATCAGATTATTAAAAAAAAAAATCTCGACATTCTTTCTCCTGACAGTATGTACAAGAGTGAAATTTGAAACTTATTATTATTACTTTCATATTCATCGTATTAAAATGGAACTGATTGCTGCCCAGAGAGTGCTACACAGCAATAACAGAAAATATTAGCTACATTTATGTTAGACACACATTCACATGCTGTGTTGTCAAGCTGTTTTGTACCTTCCATGGTAGACTACTGCTTTGGAAAAGCAACCACATCTGTGATACTTTGTTTTGTTTTGATGCTGTCTGTCTGCTCATCCCCAATCATACTATTTCCATAGCAAAAATCAGCACTTGGATATTTTTCCCATTGAGTTTGATGCTTCTGAGGCAATACTCTACTACTCATAGAGATAACTGTGGAAGGCTCTTTGCTAATTAAGAGTTTCCTGACTTGTTTAGAGACAACGACATGTCTTTTCGAGCTGGGACAGAACCATCATAAGAAAGGCCACATCATACGTCCGGCACATATACCACATAACAGCAATTGAACATGTAGCACTCACTTTAAAAATATTTGCACTTAGTATTAGGATAGGTTTCCTCCTGCCAAGAACTGTTCAAGGAAATATCACCTGCATTTTCTACCTATCACCATCTGCTAAAGCAGAAAAAGGTCCTGCTGGGAGCATGAGGACAACCAAAATTTGAGGAAATCAACTCAGGAAGAGGGAGTAGTTTGACTCTTCGCATAGCACAGAATATCTCTTTGCAGCACGGGATCTGACAGAAGTATCTAACCTTCTCCTGGTGTCTTCCTACGAGAAAAGCAGGCTGCAGGAGCTGCTGCCATTGCAACACTCCTGCCTTGACCCTGCCCAACCACCAAGGCTGGGCACTGGAAAGGCTGTCATGGAAGTTCTTGTGTACCCAAACCTTCAAAAGTGGATGGGTTGAGGTTTAAAGGCTTTTTTTAAGATTGGGGTGAGGAGACTTTAAAAGTGAAGAGGTGAGCTGCTTCAGTGATTTTGTCCTCAAAACCATGGTGGTTCCTGATTCCTGAGCATAAGCCCATCCAGTGAATACTCTTAATATCCATGCAGGGACAAATTATCACTGAGGTTTAGGGAACTTTTTCGGAATTTTTTCAGAAAGTTGAGTTTTTAAATGCCCTTGTCAGTTCTCAAGTCTTCTCAGTGTACCAAGCACCAAGCCACCTCCCAAGCCATTCCACAGCCAGGCCTGCCTTTTCAGCAAAAAAAAATAATCACACCCTGGATTAATATTTATGTTTATATTTGTCTAAGAGAAGGCAGAAGCAACTGGCGTTGACACTCAAACAAATATTAGAGCAGTGCCTTTTAAGGCAGAAGCACAAAAGCTTTTCCACATCCATAAAAATGAATCATCGTTTGACTACAAACACAGCCTTCACAGTGTGCATTAGGTGAAGTCAGAGATCTGAATATGTTCAACATTATTCAGCTGTTTCCCTCCCAACAGTTACTCCGCAGGGAGTCACAGTTTTTGATCTTCCCATGTTTGATAGATGTTCTGCTCTCCCTTTGCAGACGCTAAGTGTTTTATGTTGGAAGCAGTTTCCCAAAGACTTCAGGCAGGATAGACAGACAACTCCACGGAAGCAAGGCAGGCGACTTCCCTCCGCATTGCTCATCCACAGCACTACTGTTCCAGCACAGCACTGGTAAATCCTCGTTTTTAGAACACTAAAAATCAGTAAGTGAAGGCTTTCCTCCTCCCTGTTGTGAATGCCGATCAATGCTTAGCTTCTTTGAAGGGAAGGAAAAGGTATTCTTTTTGTAGTGAACTGGAAAACATCATCTTTTCACAGCTACAGTTTGCCATTTGAGAAAAATCTCATTGCACATGTTTATGGAGGTTTAAGAAATACAGAAATCATACAAACCAGCTGAGAACTACTGGAAAATTTTTTTCTTTGTATTTTGGCGCTCCAAAGTAAATTCTTGGTGATCCTACTGAAAGCCAACATGTGAGCCTTTTCAAGGCAAGACCCATTACGTTTTTTCCAGTACTAGCTCATTATCTGCTGACTGCGAGACAGCTTTCAAAGGGAGAGGGGTGGGCTGCTGTTACATTATTGATCTAAGCACAGTGAAACAAATAACATTTTGCAGTACAGCAGTCAAACCCCCTCCAATTTGGATCAAACCACCTTCCTTTTTGCTCATCTTTTTCACAGAAGTATTTTTCACCAAAGTTAAGTGTCCACCACCACCACCATGTAGGCCTATATGTAACCCAACCTTTACACCTTTTTTTCCAAAAATTCTGAGAAGCTGTAAAGAAAGCTGGGTTAGATTTCTAGTGTTGAAAATCTCATTTCCAGACGCTGTCGCATAGAAGTACTCAACCAGAACATGAGCTCCAGAGCTGCAATTCCCTCATCTTCCTGCAGCAACATGAACCCAAACCTGCATGGCTCACCACCGCCACACTGGCAGACGTGCTCCGTCTCCTCTCCTATGTATTACTGAACATGTATCAAAGCACAGACAAGTGCCCAGGAGTTTCCCTTCCCAAAAGGGAAGCCTACTCACTAGGCTGAGGGGTCGTTCTCCCTCCTGTACCTCTGACTCATATACTATCAAAGTTCACCATAAAAAAGTTGAGTCTCTGCAACATGGGGCCAAATTGCCTCAGCAAACACAGACTGTCTGATGACTGGTACCCTCCATCAGAAAACTGGGGAGTTCTTGATTCAGATCCCTGCCCTGACTTCTGGGTAGACAACGCTCAGTCACCCTTTTTCGCACTGTTCTATATGTATATATTGGGTTGAAATACCTATTGAACAAATGAGAGAGGTTTCTCACAGGGAGGTAAGAAGTGGAGCTGGTGGGCTGTATCTGTATTAGGAAACTAAATATGCCCAGGGCTGTCCCTGGCACTGATGCCACCTGGCACAGAACAGCCAGCATCCACACTATAGCCTCTGACACAGGGGGGCTGCACGCAAACTGCCCGCTGCAACGGCCTCTGCCAAATCCTGAACCACGCTGGGAAACAGCTTGGCAGCACTCATGTTAGCACGGGCCAAGGGCAGGCCAGGGACCACTAACACAATTCAGCAGGACAGGGGACGGAGTTCCAGCGCCCAGAAATGTTCCTTGATGCTACTTAATTTATGAATATAGATACAGCCCTGGATTCAAATCCCTGAGCAAATTTGTGTTTAATTATCAGTATCACATAAGGCAATGTCAACTGGAAAGACTTCTCCTGGCCTGTCTACCCCGAAAATGCCTGGTAGTGCCAGGCAGTGCCCTGGTAGAAGTTTAGGGTACTGTTTGAGACATATGGCCTCTGACCTAAGGCAGAAGAGGAAACTTAACCATCTTCCTCAGCACCTTCTACCTCTCCTCCCAGCTAAAACCATTCAGCATATGCAATCCACTGCTACGTGCTGTTGTTGGATAATCAAACCATAATTTTCAGTGACATGTCATCAGCTCTGTTTACAGGCAGATCAGACAGAACACTGCAATGTGCTCTACCTGCTTTTCTGGAAGACACAGCTGCCTTCAAGCAAAACTTTGACCTACAGACAGCTACAGGCAGCATTAAAGCTGATATGCAATACCCATCCTTTTTACAGAGCAAGCAGAAGGCACAGTTCAGGCTGAATGAACTGCCTGGAACCACTGCAGGTAAATCCCAACTCTGCTGGCCGCATGGTCAAGTCTGGATAAAATTAAGCTAAACGGTCTGAGGGGTTTTTTGGGGGGCTGGCTCCATATGAACGGACGAGGGGAGGGCTTGGTTGCAAATGCTGAGAGCCAAGGGAAGCCCATCAGCCACGAAGAGAAACGATGCTGCAAGTGGATCTGGAGCAGAGGGACAGAGTGTGCCGGTCCACAGGACTGGCTGGGATCGACAGCTTGGAAACAGCAAGCAAAGCACGTGGCTGCTGCTATAGAAGTTACATCCTGAGATGTAATGTGTAATCTTAGAAAATTAATAACACCATACTAAATTTTCATGTCATATCAATAATCTGTCCTGTGAACAGAAAACCATGCCCCCCAAACTGTCAGCATGTTTGGGATAATAGGTGAAGGATCCTGCTTTGTTTATTTTTTATTTCTAGCATCTGTCATTTTGTGGCTCTACTGAGTCATCCTGTCAAACTGTTCTGTTCCAGACTGATGATTTTTATTGTGATATGAAAGCTACATCAGAAAGATAAGAGGTCAAGCTCTTCTGAAGCATATTGCCCTCCTGTGGTGCAGGGATTATGTTTTACCTGCTTTTTCCGGAGTAACAGTGAACATGCCACTAGTTACTTCAAGTTTGTAAACTGATATGATTCTCCTGAAAACAGTGGAGAGGTACCGATGGCACATGTATGGCAACATGTCAATATAAAAGAGTCTACATTTCCCACTTGATACACAGGCACACACAAACACAAACACTGAATGCAGGTTTTATTTCCAGAACAGGAAAGATAACTGTAGAAAGAACATCAACACTTAAGGCGCAAGACCTCACAAATCATGTTTAGATGCACTCATACCACTAATTATTGGCTCTCAGCTGGAAGGGGTAAAACCCAACTGAGACAGAGAAATGAACAGCCTTCTGCAGCACATTGCAGCTCAAAGTCTCCAAATTAGTCGTTGTCTCTTTCCTCAGTGATTTCTCAAGACCGCAGCATAGAACAGATGTGAAGTCCAGCACTGAATAATATCTTTTGCTTTATTGAGTCTGATCATCTTGAACCTGAGCAAACCCGAGTTGAGAGCCATGCCATGTCAACAGCATGACAGCGACATCGTGAGACCTGCATCATACGCATCATGTCCTGTCCAGTGAGAAGGTACAACAACTAGAAAAAGAAGTTGTGGCAATTATTTGGGTGTATGAATACTTCTGAGGGTCCCCATCCTATGTGTCGCCAGCAAACTCAGCCACATATCACTGATATCCATCAAAACATCTCACCTTCACACCACATCTGCAATAAATCAGATAATACAGTATCTCCCACATATTCCATTTCAGGAAAGAATTTTGTAATAGCAAATACACCATCAAGAAGACCATTGCCATGAAAGACAACAAATTCTTAGAAGAATTGATTAACCCTTCCAAACGGACTGGATTTTGTCATTGGTAACAGAGCACAAACTGGCTGAAGGCTAGTCTGCACAGTGAGACAACTAACAATATCATAAGCTTGATAGATAGTTACAAGGTAAACCCCAGATACCAGTGGCACTGGAAATACAGGGATTGTTTCCCCTGTACTGGAAGTGTGCCTGGCTTCAAATCCTCACCTGGGGGTCTGTGGCTGATAAAAGGCAATATTCATATCTGAGGATATCCTGACGGTGCATTAACATATTACCAATCAGATAATCTTGTGTACTGAGTGATCAGGGAAGCAGTGGTGTCTTTTTTCCTTAAAAAATTATATTTACTTTCAAAAATATGATTTTGAAAGTACAGTTTCCTTGGTATCTTCCCTAGCATTTTAAAGTCATTTCCTATTGTGGAAAACAAATGTCATACAAGTGTATCAGATGTATGGCTAGAAAAGCAAGCTGTGAAGAGGAGTTACAAAAATGTATTTTATCTCAGTGCCTGGTAAAAGCTACCAGGCACTGAGTAGTTGTTTTTGTTAGTAAGCTTTTGTTAGTAAGCAAAGACACACGTGTCATGGCTTAATGCTAACCTGATCTGTACAGTAGTTTCCTAGATTAGCTTTAATACTACATGTCTAAATGTAACTCTACAGTGTTTCTGTAAAAGTTCCCCTTCTGGATCAATGTATAGGAGATAAAATGTGCTGCCATAATTTCCAGGATTTTGAGTAGACTGAGGAAGGTGGAAGGGAAATCACATGCCATTCCAGGGAAGGCTCCAGGTACTGGGAGGTAACAGGAGTCCAACAGGTCTCCCACCGCAATCACAACCACTGACTCATTCCCATGTGAGCAGCACTGGACTCTCGGTACCATGCATATTTAATAAAATGGAAAGAGTCTAAAAACATGACTTGCTTTGATGAAAATGTATTGACTTGAAGTAGCTTTTGTCTGTCAATCTGTAGGTAAGCCTGGAATGAGCAAACAAAATGATTTGTTATTTCTTTAAACGTAGCCTAGATTCTGACATTCTTCATGCTGTACTTATGCTTTATTTTCTCCTTTCACCTGCAAGTCTGAATTCCCATCTGAGGAAAGCTCAATTTCCTGGTGAACAACAGATCAGAAAGCTTTCTCTGCCTGCAGCCGATTCCAAGGACGGTAGCTGGAGTCTTCTGACAGATAGCTGAGGCTGGCTTTTCCCCAGCGCCTCCTCGCTCCCCAGCTCGCTGCCCTGCTGCCCGTGTCTGTTCCAGCTGCCTGCTAGCTCCCATTACAGGAGACACTGAAACTGCGTGTGTGTGTTGCTTTTTGAAGTGCTTTTGTTTGTATCACCGTGTCATCCAGGTAGGTCTCATCAGAAATGGCTGTTCCTCAACTGGATTTGCCCATCCTGGGTGTGAGCTGATGGATGTACCAAGCACTGGGGAGCTAAGAATGTTCAACAAGGGGACTTGCCAAGTCACGTAACTAGGTTTCAGTGATGTGGACCAAGTCTCCTTATTTATGAAACCCTCATCTGCTTTGTGCTAATTATCTCTTGTAATAAACCACTTACTGCACTAATACCCCCACGAATCCTGCTGAGATTAGCAGAACTACAGTGTCAGTGAAACATCTGACCCTCCGCTGTTAAACTCTGACCAGGCAGAGCTCCTACAGAGCACACTGTGACTATGTAAAACATTAAATAAAAAGCCCATCCATCTGTCCTCAGACAACTAGCAATGACATGTCCCCTTTTTGTCAACTATTTGAGTTTAATGTTACATCACATGGTTGCTTCGGTGGCACCAAAATCAAGAGCTCATGATCACAAAATCCTATGTGAGATTCCTAAAATTCTGAAAATCCTGGGTCCTTGGGATCTCTTCCTGAGTCTGCTACTGAATGGTTAACATAGCCATTTCAATAATCTCCTCCTGATAGATGTGTTTAAATCATTACACCCCTCACTTGGTAAAAATGAGGTCAGCTCCTCAGACGTTTTTCTCCATAAGCAAACCAATCCCATTGAGCTCTTTTCTTCATTCAAATTTGAGGTGGTGTAGTGGCAGAAACCTTGATTCATAGATCCTTAAGACTCCTGCCGCTAGTAGTTTAGACTGAAGATTATAAATCCTTCAGCCTACACAAGCTTTGGCTAAGCTAATTATTTGCTGCTTAAAAATCGTCAGGTGATTATTATCTTTTTGCAAATCTAAAGCCATTCAGTTCTTCACCCTTATCAAAGACTTTCAGAACAGGCAGTACAAAATATCTCAAGGTCACAATTTATCAGGAAGCTTACACTGTGAAAATAGATGCAAGAACTGCCTCCTGGTAATCCTTTCCTATAACAGGTCAAGAATATTTTCAAGGCTTTCATTACAAAATTTGCTTCACAAAGCGCTGTGGAGTTGAACATACAAAAGCCAACTCCACTCCCAATCCCAGCTCACAGCGTTTCATTTAACAAAGGCTGATGAGTAAAACCAGTCGGGATGACACAAGTTCCCCTCCTTGTTAGTGCTACTCCACACAGGCATCCTGCTGAAAACATCCACAGACAATTTCAACAACCTTTTTGAAGGTCAGAGGCATTTTCTAGTGATCAGCAATAAGGTAGCTGGTCAAAACTTTACACCAAAGCTTGTATTTTTGTTCTTAAAATAATCACTCTACAGATAGGAAAAGTCTCCCATGAATAAAGCCCAAAACCAGGCCAAAGTAAATCTGGGGGTGGTTATATATCTTGATCCAGAAAGATTTTCGTTCCTTCCTGCTCCTTCTTAGTTCACTGGCAAGCATTGCACTTCTGATCAGAGAATGATAAACTCCACTTAAAAAAAGGATGGTACCTTTTCAGCATGTTTAATGTGGCCACAGAAACAAAATACCTCCGTCCTTTTAAGCTACAGAAAGCAGATATTCTGGTCCACTTGTATGATGTGAAAAGTGGCAGCTTTAAGAAAAACAATACATATGAGATTTTCAACAGGACTGTAACATTTCGCAGTTAGTAACAGCTGTACTACGTGTTTCACCACTGTTGTAACTCTAAGCTATTAGATTAATTTATTAAGCTACTATATGAGAACAATGCAAGGTTTTTCTCTGGATTAAAAAGCATTGAACAAAAATGTATTGAACTTGAGTGAATTATAATTCACTTTGATAGCAGTTGCTTATTGTGAGGACTGAACTATATATCCATAGCATATTTACAGATCATTATAATTTGCTTTTTGAGAAATGCATTAAATAGTAGTCAACAACTGAAAAAAACCCAACATGACCATAATTTCACAGACAAATGTCTTAATGTTCAGATGGATGCTTCATTGTTTTCCCCTTTGTATCCCATTACACACGTGGTTAATATGATATTGTAACTCTTAGTTCATGTGGAATGAACAAGATAAAAAAGATCTCATTAATTTACTGAGTCTTTATTTCTAATTACATAGCAAGTTTCTATACTAAAGCACCATAAAATGAAATGTGCTTTTATGTGATCTCTTTTGTCTTATGAGCTGCTTTAACAACATTAAATGCTATTAATGGTGCTCTTATAATAACATCATGCATTTCTGCTACTGAAATTTCTAGAGCAGCATTTAAGATAGTACAGCTTGAAGGCCAGATGTAGCTCTTCACTTCATTTCATCCAGGCTGGGCACTTACTCGCTGACATCCCTGGGAACCCGTTGATGAGCAGACCAGTACAGGTGTTTGTATGGTCTCCCAGACCCCAGCAACAAGAAAGTTCCCCATCCCTGCTCTAAAGGAACAAACTCTAATCACAGAGTTTGAGTTTGGTTTTGTCATCGCAGGAGCTTCAGTGACCAAATGATTTATCTAAACACACCACTTGTAGGAGGAGATGAAAAGCAGAGTAAAATTAACTTCTCCTTAGGAGTCCAATTGTTTCCCTTAGACAGTTTCTCAGGCTGATGAGATTTTCTCGAGGATCTTCAAACTCCATGTGACATCAGGCATTATCTTTATTTGTAAGATACTAAAGATACAATTCTTTATGAAAAGATGGGCTCAGTAGACTGCTCTGACAGAAGTGATATTGCCCTGTCTATTAACAGGGCAATATCCTGAGCAAAATCAGGAAGAGATC
Source organism: Stercorarius parasiticus (assembly GCA_013396915.1). NCBI lineage: Eukaryota > Metazoa > Chordata > Aves > Charadriiformes > Stercorariidae > Stercorarius > Stercorarius parasiticus. The sequence goes on from VWZL01006077.1 coordinate 33,099, forward strand.
TGGGAGATGGCAGTAGGTGACAGCAGGAGACCTGGAACAGATCCACAATTCTGGAAACAAAATCCCCAAGAAACAGAGAAGATTGTGGTGAGCTTGATGATGCAACTTCAAAAATTCGCTAAGTTAGATCAAATCAATTCCTGCCTTGCATGGGCACAGTACAGAAGTGAAGAATTAGGCATAAACACTGCTATTCTATCTGATATATTTAATTGCCTTGATTTTTTTCCATTAAAAAAATCAGTCACCTTGACTGGTCAAACAGATCCCAATTTTTCTGAGTTTTCTCCTTTTGTTTTTTTTCGGAGGAGGTTCCTGCAGGAGAAAGGTACGTACAGCTCAAAGCTGTGGCTGACTGTGGGTCTAGCTGCGTTGCCAGAGAAGATTCAATAAAAGTATTATTTAAAATAAACTGGTTTAAGTATATTGCCTCAAAAAAATTCCAGTGAAAAGAAAGAGACCAGGAGAAGTACTGTGTCTGTGGAGCGCTCACTAAAGCACTGTGCACAAAATCTTTTGGCACTAAAGTATCTCCTCACCAATTTACTTGCAAGCACTTGTTTCCTTTTCTGCTGCGAAATGATGTTCCTACAGACTACTTTAAAATGTCAATCCATTATTAAAGATGCAGGAAGCAAACATCAGCAACTGAAAGGACAGGAACTTCCCCCACCTTTATAAACTGTAACACATCACCATTTCTATGTCCTTCTATTTCTTACATCTTTTGTATTTTTTTCCTTCCACTTCCCTTCTGTCAGAATTTTTCAGTGCTGGAAGTTACTGTGAACTGGTTGAGAGAGGTTCATAACAGCTGCTTCCATACTGGACAACCAAGAGCATGCGCACCTTTACATCCAAACAAATCCATATAAATGTTCATATTTCTTGATCACATCACCCTCCCAATTTTATCACTTCATTGCTGATCATACACAGATATGGAAACCTTATTTTTAAAAAAGTTAAGAATCCTGAATTCCAGCTAACGCTGGTAAGATTTACATAAGTGGAATTTCCAAGATTCATGCTTTTCCCTCAAGTTAATACAGTTAATATATGGAAAAATCTCTTTTTTGAGTAGTCCACATAAATTAACTATGCAGAGTTCTTACATATTGGCAAAGTTATCTAACTTTTCCTGACAAAATAAGAGACAAGTAATCATGAACAGGAACAATCCAAATTTGCATTTCTTTTCAACCACAAGGACACTGAGGAAGAGGAATGAGGATACACTGAAAGGTCCTGCCTTGATGTATTCTGCTCTCATTTCCATGCATTCCTAACCATGGCAGAAAATCAAACAGCACAGATGTAAAAGAAAGAACTTGTCCTACTATTTTATTTCCTTCAGGTGTAAGAAAGAGTAATCACACCCACTGGACACAATCCTCCCCCCAGATCCACAATGCAGACTCCTGTACTTCAGCAGGGTTCAAGAAGAGGTGCTGGGTTGCCTGTATCCTTATGCTATTATGCAAAGCTGACAAGGGTTAATGAAATGTGGTACAGAAAACTGCAGAAAGACACGTAACTGTAATACTTAGTTATAATATTTGTTGAGGATTTTGTGCCCACTTCAATAAAATAAATATTAGCCACTTTATAATGTGATTGGCAGGCAGCGGTGTTTTATACCAACTCCACTGAAAAAGAAGCTATTTATCAGCACTGTGTTCTCCTTCCACTTGTGGAATAAATATTAACTTTATCTCGTGGTTGTGCAAGCAGGTATCATGGCTAAGACCTTCATGTATATTTGAAAGGAAAGTTTTTTCTTCAGCTTGTCTGCAAAAGATAAAATTCAAACCACTCTTAGAACAGATAAAATCAGGAACATCTCCCCCTGTCACAAGATACAGCAGTGTTACCACCAACAAAAACTGAGACTATAAACAATGCTAACTTCTGTGGATAAAATTTCCATGTGATAAAATATTGTTATTATTAACAATATTCCTCTTCAAATGTGTACCTGGAGTATATTACACTGAAGGGAATGAAAATCCTGGCAAGAGTATCAAAGCTCATCAGGCAGCTGGGGAGTTATTGTGTCTCTGATCGATTAATTCACACAATGCCAGAATAGCCAAGGTTGGAAGGGAGAGATTAAGAAATCACCTAATCTAACTCTCCTCATCAAAGCTGGATCAATGAAAATGGGTTACTCAGGACACTGTACAGTTGGGTTTTGAGTTACTGGTCTGTGTCAAGCATCTATAGTGGGGAAAGGAAGAGGCCAGTTGCTGGCATGGAAAAGCAGTGACCCTCTCATAGAATAAAAAGTCCAACATATAAGTTAAATACCAAAGGATTCTACAGCAGCTTCATGTCCTTCTGTGCAACTTTCAGGCTCACAAGAGATACTTAAGATGCAGGAACAACATCACATATAAATACACCCCTACTTTATCAATACAGAGGTGCAGATATGGCTAATAAAAGTTGCGGTACTACCTGCAGATCTCCCCTGCTTTGGTAGTCTTATTTTACATTTTTAAATTCTACATTCTCAGAAGCAACAATGACAAAAGGTTCCAAGCCCTCGTTATTTCAAACCTCTCTCTTTTCTTATGAATGCAGATGATGCAGAGGTCAAACAGACATTAGCTGGTAACCAAGCTGCTAGTTACACAAATTCCATGACCCATAGCCCAACTTACTTATGTTTCCCTCTTAGCATTCACTAAGAACTTTAGAAAAAAGTAAATCCCACAGTAAACAGACCAGAATAGAATTTTTAGGTCTGATTTCACTCATACTCCATTATGTCAAACACCTCTCCTGCTGGAAGAACAAGTAGAGCAACGACGGTGTAAGAAAGCGAACATCAGTACGTGCACAGCAGATTCTCAGCTAAAGCAGAAAACCAATCCTGGCCAGAGCAAAGGCAAATACAGAAGAATGAGAAGAACGCAGAACAGAATCTCTTCTGTTCATAATACTACAGTGAAGGAACACATAACTAAAAATTCCAGCAACCAAAAAGCCCCAGCTGTATAAAATCCACAGCTGATAAAGAGTTGAAGAAGGATGGATTCTTCTGTTCTGATTAGCCTCAGCTTGGCTTGTGCCAGCAGCATGGTATGCAGCACCGCAGACCAGCCCCGTGTTTTTCCATGTGCGACTTCTGCATGAATCTCACGTGCTACTGACTATTCTTATTGAAAGAGATAAGTTACATTTGTGCTTTGGAGGAAATAAATTGCATTCTGTATATTCTTTTTCCAATGTTTCATACAAAATTGTGTTGTGTCTGGCTGAGATGGAGTTAATTTTCCCCACAGCAGCACTCACAGTGCTGTGCTTTGTATTGGAGGGTGGGCAAGATCTTGGGAGGGGACACAGCCAGGACAGATGACCCAAAATGACCAAAGGGATACTCCATACCACATGACATCAGGTCAGCAATAAGAGCTAAGAGAAAGGGGGGGCCGGGGGGGGGGCATTTGTTATTATGACGTTTCTCTTCTGGAGCAACCACTATGCATAATGAAGCCCTACTTCTCAGGAAGTGGCTGGATATCACCTCCTGATGGGAAGCAGAGAATAAATCTTTTGTTTTCCTTTGCTTCCACGCACCGCCTTTGCTTCTGCTTTATTAAATTGCCTTTATCTTGAGCCACAAGTTTTTTTCCATCTTATCTTCTCCCCCCCATCCTGCTGAGGAGGGGAGTGATAGAGCGGCTTGGTGGGCACCTGATGTCCCGCCATGGTCAACCCACCACAAAAATACAACATACAATTAAAGGAAATTTAAAGAATCGTAGTGCAGAGTCATTCTGTGTTGCCAGCAATATCTGAATAAAATTAATCTTTCATAAGCTTCCATGTTCCATTGACAGGTAAATGCTCATTCAACTATGTTTACTCTCAATATGTGTAAGCATGTGTAGCAATCAGAAAAAAATGCTAATTAAGTTAATCATGAGCACTTCTGAGGAAGATACAGTTTCCTGGAAACTAGTTTCTGAATGTCTGTCTGAATTTAAATTTTGTGAAAAAAAATAAAGTTGCATGTCTTGACAAATACTTGCTGTTCCCTCCCCTGCGCTGCAGAATACCACACTGCTAGGAATCTGCCTCAACAGCTAGGACTACGCCTGAAGCGACAGCACTAATGGTGTCCTTAAAAATAACTGCTGATCACAAGACTGGAGTGCTCCATGGATGGGTACAGGCACTTTGGGAAGGACAGACTGGAACGGCAAGTTGCCTTGTTTGTGAGAGGGCAGCTGGGATGCATAGAGCTCTGCCTAGGGACACCAGTGAGAGCTTATGGTGACACTGTGGTGGGTGTCTGCTACAGACTGCTTGATCAGGAATACAAAGACAGTAGGTCCTGAGGTAGGCTTTCCTTAGACAACTGGTAGAAGCCTCATGTTCGCAAGTCCTGGTCCTCATGAGGGTTTTCAGCAACCCCAATATCTGCTGAAGTGCAACACAGCAGGGCACAGGCAGTCCAGGAAGTTTCTGGAACGCACCAATCATAACTTCTCGATGCAGCTGACTGAGAATCTGAAGGGAGACACTCTGCTGGACCTCAGGTTTACAGGGAAGGACGAATTGCTCAGACTTTGAAGGTCAGGGACAACCTTGGCTGTGGTGACCACGAATGGTGGAGTTCAGGATCCTGAGAGAAGGCAAAAAAGCTTCAAGCTCCTCCAAGCTCAGAAATGGACCATACCAATGTGCAGGAAATCAAGCAAAGATGGCAGGAAGCGTGCATGGATTAACAAGGAGCACCTGACTAAACTCAGACATAAAAAGGGAGCATATAAGAAGTGGAAGGAGGACCCAGGAGACCCAGGAGGGATATAGAGTCAGCGTCTGAGCATACAGCAATGGATTTAGGGAAATCAAAATCCACCCGGAGTTCAATCTGGTGAGGGCAGATTCAACTGGCAACAAGATAAGCTTCTATATGTGTAATAGCAGCAAATAAAAAAAAAGCCTAGGGAAAAAGCAGGCCCACTGCTGAATGATGCAGGGACCTGGTGGCAAATGACACAGCGAGGACTGAAATTCTCAATGCCTTCTTCACCTCACTCTTTACTAGTAGGACTTGCTTTCAGGAATGCCAGGTCCCCAAGACCAGTGGGAAAGTCTAGAGCAAGGAAGATTTAACCTTGGTGGAGAAGAATCAGTTTAGGAAACACTTAAGGGAACTGGATATACTGAAGTCCATGCATGGGATGTGACAAGATGTGGCCAATGTCATTGCAAGGCCCCTCTCAATACTCTTAGAAAGGACTTGGTGATCGGGGAAGGTTCCTCTTGACTGGAAGAAAGCAAATGTCACTCCAACCTTCACAAAAGGCAAGAAGGAGGATCCCAGGAATTACAAGCTCGTCAAACTCATCTCAATCCTTGGGAAGGTGATAGAAAGAAATCGTCCTGGAAACCTCTTCCAAACACTTTAAGGTCGAGGTGACTGGGAGTAGTCAGCATGGATTTATGAAGACAAAATCATGTCTGACTGACCTGATAGTCGTCTGCAAGGACACGACTGGCTGGCTCAGACAAGAGCAGTGCATGTTGTTTATCTTGACCCAGGAAGACTTTTGACACCATTTTTTATAAAATCCGCACAGACAAGCTGATGAAATACGAGTGAGATAAATGGACAGTGGGCTGGACTGAAAACTGTCTGAACTGCCAGGCTCAAAGGGCTGTGGATTAGCAATAAGAAGTCCAGTTGGAGGCCAGTCACTAGTTGTGTACCCCAGGGGTTGATAACTGGGACCAATACTGTTTAACCTCTTCATCAACAACCTAGACAATGGAGCTCAGTGCATCCTCAAGAAGTTTGCAAATGATACAAAACTGGGAGAAGTGTCTGAGAGACCAGATAGTTCTGCTGGTGTTCAGGGGGATGGAAACACATTAGAGAAATGAGCAAACAGGAATCTCAAAGTTCAACAAAGGGAAATGCTGAGTCCTGCAGCTGGGCAAGAATAACCCCATGCACCAGTACATGCTGGGGGCCAACTGGCTGGAAAGCAGCTTTGCAGAAGACAACTTGGGGATACCAGTGGACACTAAATTGACCATGGGTCAGCAATGTACCCTTGTGGCAAAGNCAACAACCTAGACAATGGAGCTCAGTGCATCCTCAAGAAGTTTGCAAATGATACAAAACTGGGAGAAGTGTCTGAGAGACCAGATAGTTCTGCTGGTGTTCAGGGGGATGGAAACACATTAGAGAAATGAGCAAACAGGAATCTCAAAGTTCAACAAAGGGAAATGCTGAGTCCTGCAGCTGGGCAAGAATAACCCCATGCACCAGTACATGCTGGGGGCCAACTGGCTGGAAAGCAGCTTTGCAGAAGACAACTTGGGGATACCAGTGGACACTAAATTGACCATGGGTCAGCAATGTACCCTTGTGGCAAAGAAGACCAGCAGCCTCCTAGACTATATGAGGAAGAGTATGTCCAGCAAGGTGAAGAAGGTGGTCCTATCCCTCTACTCAGCATTGTTGAGGCCGCACCTGGAGTTCTGTGTACAGTTCTGGGCTCCCCAGTACTAGAGAGGCGTGGACATACTGGAGCTAAGCCCAGTGAAGGGCCACAAAGATGATTAAAGTACTCGAGCATCTCTCATAATGGGAGAGGTTGAGAGGGCTGGGACTGTTCGGCTTGAAGAAGAGAANACCAGCAGCCTCCTAGACTATATGAGGAAGAGTATGTCCAGCAAGGTGAAGAAGGTGGTCCTATCCCTCTACTCAGCATTGTTGAGGCCGCACCTGGAGTTCTGTGTACAGTTCTGGGCTCCCCAGTACTAGAGAGGCGTGGACATACTGGAGCTAAGCCCAGTGAAGGGCCACAAAGATGATTAAAGTACTCGAGCATCTCTCATAATGGGAGAGGTTGAGAGGGCTGGGACTGTTCGGCTTGAAGAAGAGAAGGCTCAGGGGAATCTTATCAATGTATATAAATATCTGATGGGAGAAAGAAGATGGAGCCAGACTCTTCTCAGTGGTGCCCTGTGACAAGATGAGAGACAAGGGGCACAAATTGAAATCCAGGAAATTCCATTTAAACACAAGAAAAAGCTTTTTTTGTGAATGTGGTCAAACACTAGAATAGGTTGCCAGGAGAGGCTGTGGATCTCTGTCCTTGGAGAAATTCAGAACCTGACCGTACACGGCTCTGAGCATCCTGCTCTGGCTCAGCCTGCTCTGAGCAGGTGGGCTGGACTATATGATCTCCTGAGGTCCTTGCCAGCCTCAACTCTTCTGTGGTTCTGTATCTTTGTACAGTCATCACTATACATTTGTATAGATAGATGGAAGAAACTCAGAAGTCATTAATATTTTCTTAGTATGCTTTCTGCAACAAGCTTTTTATGCAGACCTTAAATCTTAAGATGTAATATGCTTTAGGAGTGTATTAACATTAGAAGCATAGTCAGCATTAGAAGCTCTTTTGTATAACTGTTCTACAAACTTCCTCAGAGCTTTGACTGAATATTCCACAAAGTATCACAAATTCTGCTGTCAGGGGCCCGCTAAAGTGCACCTTTTCACTTTTATTTTCCAAATTTATTACCAGACAACACTGTCATACATTCTAATGAAGAAGGTAATGCAATACTTGTACTTCCCTGCGAGATTATATATATCAATGCAACATAAAACTTCCATAAATAAATGAAACATTCTGTTCATTTGTCATTCTGCAATAAAATATTCAAGTTAAGAAAGTCAACTGCAAGAAACACTAACTCTCATCTTCTATGTTTCCTCTCAGATGCACAGGAAGAAATAACATCATCTGAAAAGCTGAATTCTGAAAAGTGTTGCTTTGTGTGTTCACCATAAAATAATTAAAAAAATGACAATTTAAATTATGGTCAAAGGTTTAGTTGTCAAGGAGTCTAAGCCAATCAAGAAAAACAAGAATATATTTAAAGATAAAATTATTCTGAATGTTCTGAAGGAGCATTAAGCAAGCACACAGGAAAGCTAATCTAAATTCCAAAATTTTCAGGAAGAAAAAGGAAAAGTTTATTGCTATGAGATAGATAAAACACTCAGAGATTCTCACCTGAAATCAAACGTATAAGATGTAAAAGATGCAGACCCAGGCAATCTACCCGAATACAGCAATGAGACCCTACTGACAACAAAATGGACTGAACAGAATGAGACAAAAACACAATAAGCTCGAAGCTCCATAAAAACTGCAAAGATGAAGTAAGGAAGAAGAGTTCCAGCTCCACTCTGAGGTCACATACACATCAGAAAAATGTTGATAGCCATGAATTTTTTTTAAAAGATTAGCTGTTTAAACAGAAATATTCCAATCAAAGAGACACTAAATAGTACTAAGAAATGCAGTGGCAATGACCTTGCTTTACAACCAAATAACCCCAAGGAACAAACAGGGGAAAAGGGGGGAATTAATAAGACTCCTTTCTTATTAACAGTCAGACGTTGACCCAAATTCAGACTTGGTGACATCCACAGAGCAAGTGCTAGTCACACAAGAAACAGATTTGGACTCTTGAATATAGCAGGCAGCTTAAATGTGGTGTTTCATACAGCATGAGGACAATAATAAACCAAATCATCATAGTCTAACTGAACACGGAGACAAAAGGGAACAGAAAACATGGTTTGTTTTTACTGAAAATAGTCTTGAGAGACATAATTTGCTTTCTGTATTCCATCTGACAAGTCTTGCAAACGACATTGATGACTCTGGCTTTGCATGCTAATGCAGATGCCTGATGACAGACCTGAGGTTTTCCAGGGCAGGGCATGCTGCCAGTCCTTCCTACATCCCAGCCCGCCAGGGCTGCATCTGAGCTGCAACAAGCTAGGAAACCGCTACACTTAAACACTCATTGCCTTCTGAGAGCACACCCAGCAAAACATTTTTGGGATTTGGGATAAAAAGTAATGTTTGGGTTTGCAGGACAATCTCTGTCAGCGGCTTTAATACACTCACTATGCTTCCAACCAGGTGCAAAAACAACTACAAAGTTCACTGACTTAGTTTATAAATTCTATCGTTTTTTCTTACAAAAAGACTCGCAGCTGAAGTCCAAATGGCTTTGGGTTGGGTTTTTTGTTTGTTTCTTTGTTTTTTCCAGAAAGCCTGCGCACTGTGCCTGGACTGCAGCTTTAACAGATATATCACATTCTGGCCGCTCTGCGACTCCGTACAAGAAGGTGTTTGCCAGCTGTGGGGAACTGTGCTTTTAGGAAGATCTGGCAGAAAGCAACTGCAGCTGGTGGCTGTGCCCCCTCCTGTCATGCAACGCTGACTGGATCGTGCCCACTGGATAAAGCAGACTCTGGCTCTGCATGATTTCTGAACACCACAGAAGGAAAATAAAGGAAATACAGACAACTCTTAGTTCTCTATGGTCAGCCTATCTTTCTCAGCTCAGGAGAGCTCATGGTGTTTGTAGTTCCATGCCTGGTGTTCGAAGAAAGGCTCAGGAAGGGCGCAAGTCTGCCAGCTCCAGCTGAGCACTCACATTCTGCACAGAACTAAAGCAGTGATGCTGCTGGCTCTGCAGCAGCCATGAATGAACCAACAAAGTACCATACCACTAACCTTAAGGCAGTCCAAGGCAGGCAAGCCAAAAGGGTACCTCAAACAACATCTAGCCCTCAAAGTAAATGCACAGCTAATGAAACATAAGTGTAGTTTGGGAGTTAAGTGGCAAGCAAATACCCTGAAAGCTGGTGAGTTAAATATATGTATGGATAAATAGATAACTGGAAAAGACTCAGTTTACAGCTTTTACCCACAAAAACGCATAAGAATTAAGAGGATAAAAGCATGCCTCACTCTCGGTCTCACTCAGCCATACCTTCCTGCGGCGAGGCAAGGAACAGGCAACTGAGGAACATCCTGGCAGAACACAGCAGCATCCTAAGAGTCCAAATGACCTACAGTTTTATGACTTCGGCGATTTATGCTGCTTACCACATGGTGACAGTGTAAGCGGAGCAAGAGTCACTTTCTGCTCTGACAAACAAGCAAGGGAGGAGGTAGTTCTGGTTCTTCAGAAGGGAAATGAAGACTAGCAAAAGGTGCAAACCTGCCTCTGTAAGGCTACAATATAAGTAAGAATGTGAAAGAAACATTTGGATGCCCTAACCAGGGAAATCCTGGAGGACACGGACTAGGCAAAATGCTGAGGCAAGTGTGCAGTTCTCTTGTCTTCAGGAGACATGGCACCGAGATGCCGTATCAGTACAAAGCAAATGAGTATCAGGACTGGAAGCAGCCAGACAGTGATAGTGAGGTGCACACCTCAGCTATTTGTTGAGAGTTAGTTTCTTTGCTTGTGTTTGGCACACTGCTGCTACTGCTTTCAGGTATCTGCATGATATTCTACCTTGTGGGAGAAAATCAAGTGTCAGCACTTGTTTGGTACACCTGCATCATGCTTCAATGCATGGCATGTGCCCACTGTCTCCTCTGGGTGAGATATAGGTTGTCTTGGGCATGCCTAAATTTTCAGTCAAAACCACAAAAGCTGTTTGTTAGCACAAAACCCATTAATCCATTTAAGTGTCATTTCGGTACATGAAGAACTGTAGAACAGTTGTCCAAGGCTCTACATATCTTTGACTAGAACTAGAGGTTCTGGGCAAAGATAAATGAATACCAGAATGCCACGTGAGAGAAACAGCAAGCACAGGAACAAAGTTCAAAGAGGAGTATAAATAGACAGTGGCCATCATCACCATGTTTCCCCCCCCAAAATGAGAAAAAGATATGAAAATACATAGAGAGGTCAACAAGGATTTTGTGTATAACCTCTTACTTGTATCAGTGATCCTAATGGTGCAGCTGCACAGCAGACATGAGTGCAAATCCCAATAAAGAATGTGGAAAACCTGTACGAGTTTGTTCGTGGGGCTTCCAGCCCGGAGAGGTCATTGTAGGAAGCAAAGAAATTGAACTGAGTGCCAGCCAATATTTCGAGGCAGGACACTCACAAAGTTTCCTTACGAGAGCAAAACTGAACATAGCGTAACATATGCCCTTGCAAAACCCTACATTTTAATTCATTCAAATGGTAAAATGGTCAATGTCTCTTCTTCACAAGTGTAATAAGTTTTTATTCATGAGAGGCCAATGTTAGCTGATACTCACCAGAAGCCATCAATTGCTACTTCTAAAAAGAGTTTGACGGTCACCACCTACAAGGTTCCCAGAGCAATATATAGGCTATTTTCTCAACTAGCAAAGTATGATTTGTAAATTGAATAAAAACTTGGAAGTGATTTGGTCATTGCAGCCATGTTCTCCAAAGCATTTGAAAAAGTGCAGAGAAGCAAAGTCCAGAGCTGGATTATGTTAATCCGATTTAAAAGAAAAAAAAAAGCCTGTCCAGTCTAAGATAGAAGGCAGACTTAATGGCTGAGGAAAGATCCTGCATAAAGTAATTAAGGCTGTTACTAAGGGATGGCTGGGACAGTGTAATTCCAGCCCTTTTATCAGTTTCAAGACTCTCAGCACTATATGGAGTTTTGTTCAAAGCCAACAAGAGAGTGATTTCTGAGGTGCTAGAGAAATATGTCAGAATGAATATATGATGGTCATTTAGGGACAGAAGGAAACCAAAGGAGACCTAGAAAATACACAGTGTCATAAAAAATAGTATCAAATATAAAGCTCAATACAGAACTTTGTAAAAAAAATAGAAACAGCAGCATGAAAAAGGTTCTAAAAGCTTGTTACGTATGCCAAAACTAGAAAGACTAGTCAAGCAGAAGAACAGAAGATCTCCTGAAAAAATGTGTGCACGCATTTGTTTGCAGCACCTGGAAAAAACAGTTCATAGATATTTCACTGTATTTCAGTGAGGGAATGGTACCAAACAATTCCACACTTACACATACCAACTTTATTTTTACTAGCCTTGGTGAAACTGCCATGGTGCCTTCTGACATCGGCTCTTGATTGGAGGCTGTGAATTCACACAGTTTGAACTGAAGTATGATTTCAGACAGGTAATGCCAATTTGCATTATCCACAACCGAACAGTAGAAAATTATGCCACAGTTATGCTGAGAAACATCAGAGGAAGACTTTGGTCCACATACAGCAACAAGGCAGCACCAATGAATCCCTGATTGCTTATTTTGTAGAACAGAAAGCAGGAAACAAGAATGCCTGCACTGGAGAACATTGATGCCAGAGTCAGAGGGGCCTAATGGATATATAAAAAGATAGGGAAGGGAAAACAAAAAGCTTAGGAAGATTTGTGGTCACAGGAGCAGCTGCCGCTTCCCAACAACTCTGTGCAAGCCAATGCTTGAGGCAGAGACTGCACTCACGCGAAGTTGTAACCTCCCCTCCACACACCCAGGGGAACAGGTGGCATCTCCCTGAAATCCCAGCAAGGGGGAGAGAGATTTTTTTGCTCAAAAAGATCTTGGAAAAAGTAACTGATGCTGTTGCAGAGGCCAAGCGCAGAACATGGCTTCACCAGAACAACTGTGCTGCTATTCACTGCCAGAGCACAACAGTGGTGATGGCTGGGAAGAGACCCAGAGGCCCTTGAGTAACTGAGTGCTGCTAGCTAACTTAATTCACACATTAGAAATAGACACTCAAAATTTTACACTGATTATTAACTGCTAGTATTTTTAGATTTTCCCAGAAATAGAGGCTCCAGCTTGAATTGTATACAACTAACTGCAATTATGTACAGAGGCTCACGTTGTGCACATGAAAGAGGTAGGACTCAAGTCAAGAAAATCCAACACTCAGCTGCATGTAAAACCTGCCAGTGCCCTGTACTGTAATACTCCACAATAGCAAAAGAGTTTTAATTTTTAATACAATTTTTTTGTGGTAATTTTTAATTGAAAATATTACAGATTGGGTCTAAAAGGAATAGCTTGATACTTGCAACTGAATTAAATAGTGAAGCTTTCTTCAGGACCTACTGTCTGTGTATTCCTGAACTTCAAGCAGCCGAGGCAGCATTGTCTTGGCCTTTCCAGTTCAGATCATGGATCTAATACATTGCATCTAAAATTCTTAGAACACCTTGGACATCTTTCAGAAAAGCATATATGAGAATAACTCACCAATGTGCAGGCTGGTACAATGCTGACAAGCTTTACCCCTCTCTACGTCACAGCATGGCAACATAGCATTTTATGTCACCAGTGGCTGGTTACCACTGGTCAGATAAAGACTCAATTTTTCAAGGACATAATGGCAATTTTGGGCCTTCACAATAATCCAAAAGAGAACAACTAAAATCTGAGAATATTTGGTCCAGGCACCAGTTTTCCCAGTACTACAGATCTGCATTAGGGTAAGTGATCAGGACTAATTTCAAAGCAGCTGGTATGTCCCATTAAACAATATAACTATAAATATATCGTTTCAGTTTATAAATATGCTTAATTTCTCAAGAGACCCATACTAACATGAATGCTATCATCTGTATTGCGTGTTCGTAAAATAAAGGTCAAATATAGGACTAACGACTAAATTACAGAGCTTGATCAGTTGTATAACACAGATTATTAAATTTTTCTATAGAAACTCCTACAATTTGTAGCAGTATGTAACTATAGAATAGCTTCCAAGAAGGGATTCAGTCTTGATCTGAAAGCAGCACAAAAAATTCCTCATTTCTCTTGTTAGGTTTTTCTATAGCTAAGCACCCTTCTGAGAAGAATTTGTGCCAGATTGCTAATTTGAATTCCTCTGGCTTTGGCTTCCAGATCTTATTAAACCTCAGTGCAAGAGATTAAAGAGTCTTTTGTGAACACTTTTTCTGTCCCTGATTGTTTATACACCACACAAGAAGTCATCTCTCAGCCTTCTTGCTGATCTAAAAAACAGATTAGGTTTCACAGCATCAAGCACTTTTCCCAGCCCTCGAATACTTTCTGAACCACATCCATGTATTGCACACCTCTTTTAAAAATGCATCTCAGGAACAGGACATAATGCATTTGTATTAGTTTCAAAGATGTCACCTCCTGTTGCAAAATCAATTCTCTACTGATAACCTTTAAAACTCCTATCGTCCTCAGTTTTGTGTCTTTAACTAGTCCTTAATTATACTTGGCCTTTTGGCTGTATTCAAGTGTATCTTTTTGACTAAGCCCAAGTTATCAAGCAATAAAGATTACTTCTCATTACTATCCTTTCTGAAACAAAATTTATCGTTTCACCAAGCTTTGTGTTATCCGCAAATTTTATGGGTAATCATTTTGTGCTTGGTTCTTCATTGCAAGCACAAGCAACGAAGAAAATGATAACTAGTATCAGGCTTACTCCTGGTCCTTCACAGTAGCCCACCAGAAGCCTCCCCCTCCAGTCATGATTCTTCACTGACAATCAGCGTATGTGATATGCAAATCTCTGCTTCCACTTAACTATGACCAGCCCCTGTGTGTGGAGTGTGAGTCAGACACTTAACTCCCTCTTCACACTCCTCCACAAATAGCCTACAACTCACGTATTGCAGTGCAACACCTGGTTTCTCTTTCATGCCATAATCCCACCCAGCAGACAGCTGGGCAGCAGATACCTTTTTCCACCGACAATTCCCATGGAATGAGAAAAAAACCAGTCTGTAGAGCCACATTACTTGTATTGCAAATGCATGTACAAATGCATGTCCGCCTGCAAGGAAGATGCTGCTGTACTGCACCACAGCACAAAATTTTGCCAGCTGATGGGGTCCTGGACTTGGATAAGGTCTCTGAGAGGAAGTATTCCAGCTCCAGTTCTGAAGTCTTTCTGCTATCACGTAACCTGATGTGCAAAACCAGTCCTTTCTCCCATTATCTTCCATGGTGCTCCTGCATGCCATCAACACCAAAGAGGTCTGAAACATCTTGTAATACCTGTGGATCATTGTAGAGAGCCTTCCAACGCACTTTTTTTTTTTTTCCCTAATCATAACGGGAATATAATTTAATATTAAAACACCAGGTACTTTCTTTATCTTCTCTTTGAACTTTCCTAGCCAAACTACTATGATAAAGCAGAATGCGTGTTATATTAAGGTGGTTAAAAAATAAGCAGCCCATGGAACTGTACAGCAGTATCTACAATATTTTTATATAAATTAAATATTAATAGGAATATGGATGAGAGTATTTTCAGGACCACAGTGCTCCAGCAATCTTACGTACTTGATATGCTGCTGATTTTTTTCCTCAAAGATAATGTTTATTAGTCCCACTTCTGCACTGTGCTCCATCAAGATTAATTCTACACTGAGTGTCTTTGTAACAGTTGTGCTACATTTTATTAGCTTATACATATGAAAGTAGGTATTTTATTCAGAAATATGAAACAGAACCATTATGCTGTCTAGTTAAGGCTAGTTATTGCTTGAAAATGGCAGGGATACAAAAGAGCTAAATAGGATTTTAATAATGCAAATTTTATTGGGAAAAAAGCCACAATAAAACAGAATGCGACTCTGTTATTTAATCTAGAAGAACTACCAACATGAGAATTAAATCTTGAAAGTGCATCATGCAGGAATGCTATATGGAATTTACTAAACTCTCTGAGTTGTCTAAGGACCATAAAAATAAATAAACAAACTAGCAAAGGTTTGAGAAATTAATTATACTCAGGAAATGAATTAATTAGGTTAAGACATGCTAATAAGAAAACAGGTTTTTCCATGACCAGCCTAATTAGTGAAACTTAATTCCTTATGAACTCCTACTGTATGCGCATACATTTTTGCAGTAAGTCCAACTCCCTTCCTATCTCCCAGCCTTTCACTCCACCCCAGCCCTTAAAGCCCACGTTTCCCTGCCGTTTCCTCCAGCGGCCAGGCAGGAGACCCAGCATGGGAGCAGCCAGCAGCCGGTGCCTGCTGACCGCCCGGGGCACATTGGGCACAGAGGGACCTGCTCACGCTGCAGGTTTCAGCCTTCGCACTGCGGGAACATTTATGAGGTTTGTTTTCCGCTCCAACGCTGCTCTTCACAAAGCTTTGTAAGACTTTGTGCATACCTCTTATCACTGCTATCTTTGAACTCTCTTTTCATAAAAAAGAAGCATCAGTGATGTGAGCGTGATGTGAGCTTCAAATAACGCAAATGACATAAGAATCCATGTATATTTTCCATGTACTGCTTGGTTCTGGTACATAAACAAAGATGCATAAATGTGTATGGCAATGAACTGCTCCATGGGGGGAAAGCAGTGTAAAAGGACAGAGATGCCCTGCTTTCACAGATGATTTACTTTTCCCTAATTTAATTAATTTCATAATTAGTGCAAAAGGTACCTGATGCCTCTCCTTTTTCTCCATGTCTCTCTTTTAGCTGAAACTAGGCACATCCCTCTCATCTGAGTCATCACTAAAGAAAATAAAGCTAATAGTGAGGTGACAGACTCTTTTTTAATCCTTACAGTTCCCACATTGCTGCTTGCTCTGATATTCAAAGCAGCATCACTGAGCTCTAGATTGAACACAAGTTAAAGAGAAGAGGCAGAACAGGGAGCCCTGGCTGCAAGAGCATCAGAGAGGCATGAGCTCCAGCTGCCCACAGCAAAACATACCCGGCTGTGAGCCCTTCTGTGCCAAGCACTGGCAAATTTTGGAAGCTTCTTGAGTTCATTTTCCTTGTAGAATAGAAACTGGCAGTACAAAATAAGTATCTTCTCAGTGCAGGATGTTTATTTTCAAAAGTCCAGCTGCCCTTCTTCTCAAAGCTGGAACAGTAACAAGCAGTGCTCAGGAACTCTGTTCAGCCAAGGCTTCAGACCGAGTGTCCCTCCCCTCTCCAGAAAAACGTCTTCATGTCTTCATCTCTCTCTCTCCAGGAAACTGCACGAGACTTGCGTGGCAGATGCAGTACTTATTGCATCTCTGCAGGAATGACAGATCACAGCTTCATGTTTGACTACATACCCTTCCCTTTTCCTGCTTAAGACAATGAAGCCAGAGACCAGGCAAACTGCACATCGAACCTCCTTCATGAGGTTGCATGGAAGATTCAGAAGCATGGTGTCACTGAGCTTTGTTTGCATTATTGGGAATGAAAGTTAATAAGGAAACTTGAGATAATACCATTGTTACATAACTGCACAATTTACACGAGTTTTTAGCTGTTTTATCTGTTAATTCAAACCCAATTCCTATAAAAAGCCATCTCACCCAAGAGAGGAGTACCTTAAAGTTCATGAGTCTTGGGGGCAAATCTAACCCAAGTTGTAGCCTGCTCACTTTCAGGAGGAGGAGAGGGGAAATCACTCATGTAGACAGTTCCGCTACTTGCTCCAGATGGCAAGGCACAGCAATGTAACCTTAGCACAGCATTTAAATGAAGTGCAGAATTGCCTCGTGGGGTTAACATCTTGTCCTCCCACTAACATGCCCATCCCACCATCACTACTTACAAAAAAGCCATTGTATGTCATTGTTTTGTTTTCCGTACCTGGAACATTACGTTCTCCATACCTTCTCATTCTCCTCACTTCCCCGTTCTCCTCTTTTTCTCTTGGTAACATAAGAAATGGAGACTCCCACAAACTAGAGACACCATTCCTGGGTTTTATTCTCCTAAAATGTCTGTAAGCTATCCTATATGTATACACACACACACACAGGTCTGTATGTATATACCTATAGCTTTCTCGCATGCTTATGTTTTAATTAAGAATTAATCCTGACAATAAAATGTAGAAGTTCACAAAATATTAAAAATGAGATACCCTGCTCATAAAATGCAGGGCTTGGAAAAGGACACACTATTCAGTCACAGAAATATAATGAAAAAATGCAACATCAGCATCTCTTTTAAACCCAAAAGTTTAACTTCGAAACATTATTATTTCTTGAGAGAATTATTTTGAAGAATTCACTGTTGAGGAAAGTACTGAGTTTTATGTTCATGGCTCTACAGTTAGATTTCTTAAATTAAGCTCATTTCCTTACCCCCATCCTTCCACCCCCATAAACATCAGCTCATTATTTTTAAAAATGCACAATAAGAAAGGCAATTTAAGTTGAGGCACTGTGGAAATTGACTGTGACGGGTATTCAAAGAATGAATCAGCACATGAATTCCCTTTTCTTTCCTAAGCATCTGCTTTTGGCTACTTTTCCGATTTCTCCTTGATGCTTAATCCTAATGAAACCTCAAAGACCTCCTCGGGAAGTGGGGAGCTACAGGGAAAAAAAAGTCACAAAGAAAACAAGTGTTTCCAGTGCCTCCTGCCTGGCTTTGGATAACCTTCATGCTCCAGTGCTACTCAAAGCACCTCATTTGTTGAGAAATACAGCTTTACACTTCCTGGTTATCATTAATAGCTGCTTTTACACAATATTGGTTTTCCCATTAAACTTAGAAAAATCTCAGATTCCTTGCTAGCAATCAGTTCTTCCCCCAGGCAAAACACAGGCTACCTGCAGGAGGGAACCAGTGCTTGTCCTGAGCACTTGGGGTGCCTGCAGTAAGCCATTCTTCAACTTCTTCAACCCTTTAATGACCGTGGATTAAATTACATTACATTTCTACCAAATTTCTATTAGCATCATATTATTCTTAATTAGCATAACTGTTGCAAATATATATAATAAAACATATATCTAACTTGACTCGTCTTTTGCAAGGCACGCTCCCTGACTGAAATATTCAGTACTAAAAAAGGACCACAATATCATGAATGTAGGAAAAGAATGGTCAGGAAACCTGAGTGGAAAACAAAGACAGATTCCTAGAGAGAGTAATTCCAGATTAATATATGAAATAGGGTGGCGTTTTTTCTCTTCATGCTTCACATAGAAATATAGAATTATTCAGGTTGGAATTACCTCAGAAGGCCATCCAGTGCTCCAAGAAGGCTTAACACTGAATCCAGACCAGCTTGCTCAGGACTTTATCCAGTTGATCTTGAAAATCTTTGAGTATGGAAATTCACAACCTCATAGGCAACCAGGTCCACTGCTTAATTACCCTGATCGTGAAAATGTTTTCCTTGTGCAACATTGACCTTGATGCGAATTTATATTGTATAAAGTTGAAATCTCCCATTTCAACTTGTCATTGTCTTTTATTCTCACAATATACATAGCTGTAAAGAGCATGTCTCCATCTTCTCAGTAACCTCCTTGTAGGTGTTGGACAGCTTCTGTTAGGTGCCTCCAATGCCATCTCTTCTCCAGGCTGAACAAGCCCAGTGCCCTCAACTTCTCCTCGCGGGGCAAGTGCTCCAAGTCCTGACCATCCTGATGGCCTTTTGCTGAACTCACTCAAGTTCACTGATGTCTTGGGAAAGTAATCACTTTCCTCAATCTTCTGGCTGCTGTCCTATTGATACAGTCCAGTCTGCTGCTAGCCTTCATTGTTTTGTGCTGATCAAGGATGAGGATGTAGTTCATTCTCGGTTTCTTATTCAATCTTTGTCCTGTCCGCTGACCCTGTCAGCACAGGTGCCAAGTAACACCAAACAGCTGAATGAGCAACGCAGAAGCGCAAGATTTTCTGCTCAATTTTGTAGCCTGTCCTCACTTCATATAAATGCAAGATCAACTGCCCTGTCAGGATATTGCTTCCTCACATCATGTAAAATCATATAAACAACCTGTTAGGGTAGCAGAACTGCAATGGCAATGTGAGTCTTCCATAGTTGTAGGCTGTTTCTCTATATATCTGAGCTACAGGTAACAAACCATCCAAGCAAAGTCACCAGTTCTGTTATATCTTTTCTATAGTACTCTAGTTGATATTCTTTTTGCATCAGAAATTGTTCATCCTAGAAAATACCATGAGGATGTGGGATTTTCTGGATGAATTTCAATGCACAGATGTGGCCAGACACAGCATTATACAGTCAGAGTTTACCAGCCAAAGCATACACTTGTAACTAGGGACACAAATAAAAGGGAGCTGCAAGAAGAGGCTCTATTTCAATGGGAAAGCAGGGTTTTCCACCTAAAATGTGACAAGGCAATAACGCAACATGAAACACAAGATATTCTCAGTCCTCATTCAGTTTACGAGCATAATATCAAACCTCCTGTATCTAACATGCCAACACAGTAATGAAACTAAGATGAAAAGGTGAGCAAGCCTACTTCATCCAAGATGTCCAAGTACCAATATACACATGCTGCGTATCTCTTTTCTTCAATAAGAATACTTACAGAATGTATCAGTAATTTTTTTCACTAAAGTTTAAAGAGGAAAAAGCATTAGGATTTTACCCAGAAAAGGCTTCAATTCTTTAGCGGACTGTAGGAGCGGGATTTGAAGTTGGGTCTTTGAATCTTAATCGCTGAATTGCATGTGAATGCACTGCCAACCCCGTGGAACCCAGAATTTCCCACACATTTTTGCTGGCAGGGACTGATGTTTGTGAGTGTGTAGCCTGTCTGCTGTGATCGCCTGAAGAAAGCAGCTCTTGACTTATGAGCCATAAGAAAACATAGGAAGTATATACGCCATAGTGTATTGTTCTACCCACCATTGCTGCATCTAAACACTTAGAAAGCATCTCTCTATGAGCACTTTGCAGGGAAACTTTTGAACACTTCTGAACAGTCTACAAACACTTCTGTATTTTCCTATATTCAAGGAAAATATATTCACCTTCTGTGAAAAGGAGTTCTTGCACAATTTTACAGCTGATGTATATATTTTTAATCAAATCCTGTCTGCACTCGTAGTTCTTTACTGGGATTAGCAGCATATAATTTGAGCAGGAAGAGTGAGGAGAAATACACAGTGGTTTCAAAAGTCAGAAACAGTGCTTGTTTATGATAATATTTGCAGCTCTTCCATCTAACTACTCACACAGATTGCACATACTCCCACAGAGATGGAAATTAATAATATGTGAAATACCTGTGCAGCTTGAGCGTCACAGTTCCATAAACAGTAGCAAAGCCCAGAAGACGAACCCATCTTAGGAGAACACAGCGAAATACACTTGGCTCAAAATACAAAATGACAACCTATAGAACAGAAAGATAGAGAGAGCTTCAGTACCGCTTTAATGCGAAAGTATTTCTTCATTCAAATGCAGAATAGTTGCAAAAGAGGACAGCAGACATATTTCAGCTCGTACTGCTGTATATTTAGATTTTCTAGTAAAGTGGCGGGATGATCAGATCAACCAGCTGGCACAGTTCTAGGCACCAACTCCTTTTGATGGGAGCTGGCAAAAGCCCCGTGACAGACTGCGAAGTGACAACACTTTTAAATGCAATTCCACTGACTTTTCTTAACTGAGTAAAAACATGTATCCAGAGAAGAGGATATAACAGACAAGGGCATTTTCCCTAAGCTATTCCAGTAATATGCAGCTGGCCTAATTCTGGTTTGATGGACTGTATTTACTAGGTTACACTTCAAAGTCACTCCTCCTAATAAACCTAGAAAAATGATAGCTGCTCGTTTTTCTCTGCCAACTATTCTGCCACACTAAAAATGATTGCACTAGCCTCTCTCTGTCCAAAACCCCAAAATCTCAATGTCATATTTGACTCCTTCTTATTCTTCCCCATATATTTTCTCTAAGCTATACCAAATCTCCCTCACCACTTTCTTAATGAAAATAATCCTTTTGTTCACTTACGGATTTCTCTAATCACATCAACAGAAAGGTCCTACTGGCCTTTTGCTCTATCTACCAATCACCATGCATGAGGACAACACTCAATGAATGGTAACATAGAGCTTGTTCTGCAGGTATAGTGCATATAAAAGCATTGTTTCCAAGTAAAATGCCACCGTTATCTAAACCAGGGCTGCTCAAATGGTGGACTCAGTCATGATATGAACCAGAAGTCAACTTCTCGTTCCAACAGACGATGTCCCTGGTGTCCTGAGGGATGATCCCATATTCCTTCCCACTTGTCCAGCCCCACCAGGAGCCTGCTGTCCCAGGGATGTCGCTGTACACTGCCCCTATCCCACCTGCAGACCCTGCTTGGTCCAGCAAAGCTAGATCTAGTGCATCCCACTTGTCTGACCAGAACCTGTTAGAACGACCCAAGGCACTATAGTACAAATTAATTGGGTAATCTTGGTCTAGAGAAAAAAAGCACTGAAACATTTCGGGCCATCTGCCACAGCTTCATTTAGAGTCAGTACATTCTGGCAGTAGAGGTAGTATTGTGCCTACCGGCTGCCACATGATATTATTTTCCTAAGTAAATGCTTTTCTATGTGGGAATTCAAGCTCAGGACATTGGCCAAAAGCCCAGCACTACATCCTTTGGGTGACATAGACATATTTAGGAGAGTGGGGGCAAAAATGGCAGACATGTGGGCTGAGAGAGATAGAAAAAGCTGCTGTGCTTTGCTGGCATGTGTTTCTTACAGCAGAATCAAGCTATTTCTTTAAAAAATACTGTTTGTTGAATCAAACCATGGTGCAAAATTTAACCTGCTATTTTCACTGTTATTGGACTGACATGTTTCAAGGTAGACTTTTTTTGGGAATCTGACAAATTCTGCATGTAGGGAAGGGAACAGCGTGCAGCAAAAGGCCCACCTCTCCTTGGAAAATCAGCTGGAAAACTAACATGTATCCACACACACATGAACATGCTTGTGCAAATAGAGCATATAGTAAGAAGCTTCCCAGAAAGACCTGAATGGTAGTAATGACCTCTTATCCTAATATACAGTTCTACACATTAGGACAGTTGCAGAACTAGAGCAAAGTCTGTAGCAGTAACCTGCCTCCTAAGGTTTGCCAAGGGGTAGAAACACCCTGTTTCATCTTTGATTCTTCCAAACTAGAAAAACAATGCCAAAAAAGACTGGCATGAAGAGATTCCGAACGTTTCAAAGTTGATCTGAAAGCAGAATTTTTCAGATGGTTGGAATGGGAAGGCCTGAAAACTTTCCAGGCACAGAATTTTCTGAACAAGGGCAACAGCTCTCTTTGCCATGAAATCTGACACAGCAATTTTATCTGCATTTGCCCGTTAAAATATTATTAACTGCTTGTATCTAGAGAATCTCATTGATTTGCATTGAATGATTTGTATGAGCAGCTGAGGCATTTGGGCTAGCTATCAACCAAGAAAGCACCGCTTCCGACGCATCATGGTGTGAGCTGGCATGTGGCAGCTCCCCGGGAAGGCTCCAGAGGCAAGGCTCCGTTGGAGAAAACTATTCTCATTTCCCCATTTGAATGGAGACACTTTGGAACTCCACCTTCGCCCAGTGGTCAAGTATGTTGCAGAAGCTGTCAAAGACTCGATCCAAGCTTGATTCCTGTTTGGATCTTTTGAAATTCTCTTCCTATGTTTATGTGGCGGAGAATAGTTGCAATGCCCTCCCCAAGGGCCAACATCCATTTCTACTTATTCTTCCATAACTTGCATGTGGTCTGACATGGACCAAGGCTTTGAACAGCAAGAATTGCTATACTTAAGTTTTGCTTGCTTCTTAGGCTTTCCAGAAAGTTATTCTAGGAATAGGTCCTTCCCATCAGGGCTCACCGGGATGTTTAGATGACTGCCCTCTCCAAGCTTTTGTCAGCATTAAGTCTCTTATAAACACAGTGAATTTTAGGGGCACAATTTTTAAATTGAATAATCTTTAATGGATTGGAGCCAAGGGGCTACAGAAACATTGCCCTGGAAGCTCACTACTCCAAATGCCACACTCAAGTTTTTAATCTTAATGTAATCACATTCTTGCAAAGAATATATATCTGGTGAAAAGCATGTCTGCTGCACTCCATCCCTCACTCTCCTTAGCTAAAAACCAAACAAAAAAAGACACATAACACGGAGAAGTCTTGGTTTTGTTCCATATCAGCCTCTTCTACCTTCTGGTTACCAAAATCCCCATTCCCTACTGTTATTCCCAGAGAAAAGCCTTCCTCAAAGTGACAAACAATATGCAGCAAAGGGTTGCTGAGCTCCAAGCTAGGAGCGTAGGATGAGCACAGAATTCACCCACGTACCCAGGCTGCTCTCACGAGAACAAGGGAATCCCCCTGCAGTTCTAAAAGACTACTCTGCCCACCAAAAATCTGAAAATAATTCATCTTGCCTTTTTGCTTTTATAATGCATTTGACCATGACAGCAGCATAAATCTCATTAAAAATGCTTAGAGGTTTTGCTGATGGATGTCACAAAATCTATTTATTGTACATAAGGAAATATGATATCCTCTGTTTCGCCAGCTCCTGAAATCCATTTAAATATGAGACATCAGCTTCTGTTCCTTAAACAACAAAGATCTGGGGAAAAAATATTTGGAAATCAGAAAACGAGAAGTCAGATAGTGCCTGCTCATGTACCGGTTACTGCAGCTGTGCGTGAGACTTCATAAACTGTGGCTCATCTCTGTCATTTGGACAAATGCATTTAGATGTTTGCTTTTAACCTCAATGCATTTTAAGCTATTATTACTCTTGCCAAAACATTGTCCCAGTAGTCATGCCACCACTTGTGGAGTCAGAGATGAAAAGACTTTCTAAGGTCACCAGCTAACTGTAAAGTATGTTTAGCGCTGGAGAATTACGGACACGGAACAGAGACTTCACTTGCTGACACAGCGATCAGCCAGCTCAGTTATTCAACTGACATGATGAACAGACACTCTAAAAACAACATCTAAAGACAATGTCTCCGAAGACAATGGCTAAAGTCGATACAGGCAACTTGCCCACTACGGCAAATTTTTGTTATCAGGACAGGTAGTACAGTGCAAAGACAACTAACATTGAACAATTTAATGTTCAAAAGTGTATCAGACATCATCCTCACAAAAAACGAGCAAATAATGAGTTTTATAGCCTCTGTGCCATTGCTTCTTAGAAGATATACAGCATTTAGAAAGATTCTTTAGAAGAAAAGAAACAAACCCACCTTATCAGAGCTTTATAATGTAAATAGCGAGCAGTACTTCTGTGCAACACAAAATATTCTTTTTTTTTTTCAGATTAACTTTACTGTGCACATTATAAGATGATTAATTTTGCCTGTCACCTTGGGCACCAGATCCAGGCGAAAATATTTTAATACTGTGCAGCTCACTAACATACATTGTCTGGGATTCAGTTGGCCTAAATCAGGCATATAATTTCTACTTACGTTGTAGGGGTCTAGTAAATCAGCCCTACTAATGTGAGTTCCATAGATAATCCATGGATAAAGGCAGATACCTTGAAGAACCTTGAAGAAGTTCAGGACTTCGGCTACTTGGACAGAATCTTGGCCTAAAGGCTTCAAATACACATCTCCACTGACTAGAAAGGTACTTGAAGTTGCTTCACTAAATGTCAATTAATAATGTGTATTAGGAGGACTAAGTCAAACACTTTGTAGCCAGCTCTAACAATTCTGTAATGTATTTAAGACAAGTTGCTTTTTACTTTGATTCTTAAGCTATAAAAATCACATGAATAGATCAAAACCCCATTTTCCTTTTCAATCATCAAATTTCCGTACTCCATGTTGAGAGGGAATGGGCAATGCTGTAATGTCTCAAAAGATCATAAGTCAAGAACAAATATTTTAAAAAATACATGGAATTGACAGTGCTACAAATCCTAAACCTAAACATGAAAATTTTTGAGCAGGATCTTAACTCAAAAAACCCCAAAGCGTTCACTTCTGAACTCTCCTTATTTTTGCCCTCGGTTGCAGAACCATAGAATGATTTGGGGGTTGGAAGGGACCTTTAAAGATCATCTAGTTCCTAGTGCCGTGGGCAGGGATGTTATCCGTGTTAGGTACATGGAAATGAGATATAGAGATTAGAATTTGAGCATCAGCATCATCTGGTTACGGATCCGAGGTGAAAATCACCTACTTTAGATAAAAGCAATGCGAAAGTATCGATTTTTTTCTAATTTTCAAATAATCAAATTTGTCTTAAAATTATGCCCAGTTAACCCAAAAAGCTATACAGGAAAACTACCTACATTTTCATTTAACTTCAGAATTTGCTGCAAGTGCTCTGCATAGTTCAATGCAGGACACGACGCAGACATTTAAGATAACACCTTTCGGGCTAATTCCATTAACAAGCATCTAGGAGCTACTGTGAAGAGATTCATCCTATCTGTTCCACTGCCCAACACCATCTGCCCTTGCCTGACTGCAGTAACTGTCTTGGGCTGTCTCTAGGCAATTCAGCTTCGGAACAAGCCATCGCTTCCTCTTGGTATCCTGCTGTGCTTTGAGATGGGCACTCTTCTTTCCTCTGCCATGTTTCAGTAGTTTCTTTCAACACATAAAATATCCTCCAGGGTAACCTAGTACATCCAGTCACCTATTAACGCGTCAGTCCTAAGACTGAGAAGGGATTTCCCGCAACAGAGATACTGTTTGCAATGTTAGATAAGCTTGCCATCCAAACTCATAACAGTCTGGCACTATGCTTTCTAGAAAAGGGACCAATCCACTTTTATGTGGGCACACTGCCATCTTAACAGATGGGCATGAATGAAGGCATTCATGAGCCTATGTACACTCTGGGCACCACATACCACTGTTCAAAACATGATTCACAGCTCAGAGCATCTGCTTAAATATTAGTGAATGCACAACCCATTATCCAATCACGTACTACCAACAAATATTTCCGGTGCAACTACGCAAAACATTTTAGAGGTATGATAGCAGCTGAATATATACTTAAGCTAATTATATATAGAACACTTCCTTCTATCTCCACCCCATTTTCAAAAACCACATGTGCTTTTTAAGCTGTAACATTTTATTCTAATAGGCCTATGGACACACAGTACCATCAAATCCTGTTACCCTTGCAAATGTCACAATTTTAAAGCAGAGTTGTGCTGGATCATTAGCTCAATGCCTCTGTAAAGCACACAGTTGCTGCAGGAAACCACACTAACTGCTCAGTAAGTTTAATTCTTGCCTCTGAATTGGAACTGAATCAACTCCTCACTACATAGCACTGGAGGCACTCTGCTGCTGGGGGCAATGCATTTCACATAAGATGTATGTTAAAGTCAAAATACGGCCATTTAAGACCTTTTGGGTTTCTTCATAAAAGAAGACAAGTTCTTCCTAGCTACCCACACAAAGTCCAGCTTGAAATTCTGCCTACTGAAATCCTCTTTTCCCTCCCACTATACTTTCAACTGTAGATAGGTTTTCTCCGTCATCTGTCTCAAAGCATATATTAAACCTCTGGCTGTGTTTCAGCAAAGACATGTCTTGCCGGTAAAGTCTTTTGGAAGTCCACGATTCAGTGTAAGTGCATAACCACCAGCACTGGTGTAAAATACAAGGACAGAGTTTTAGAACTTGATTCATCAGAATGCTTTGCTATCACCAAGTTTTATTATACTTTGGATTCATCCCCATCAGGCAGTAACAGCAGATCTCTAAAGCTCTTTACGGAACATATTTTTTACATTGGAGCTCATTTAGCCTCCTGAGAGATTTATCTGGTGGATTAAGCAAACAGAACCTTCAAGATCATTCTGGTTTGACACTAGACTGCATACCTAGAATGCCTTTTTATCGATACATCATCAATTATTTTGCATCTTTTTTTTTTCCTGTTCATAAGGCAGATCTCAGCTAAAGCTTGACAGGGCATCTTTGAACAGATTATTTTGTGGAAAATAAATTTCCATGTGACTTCCAAGATGCCATCATGTCTCTTCTCCAATTTGAAGAGAAAAAGTGACATCTCACAGATCTTACCAGTTCTGGAAATATTAATTTCTAAGTGAGCTGAACACATGGCCTGAAAATGCATTTATTTGCCATAAATTCTAGCCTCTACCAATGATCCAGCTTCATTATTCCTGCTTATGTTGGCCTAATGAATAGTATTCTAAAGTAAAGTCATAAAAAGTTAACATAGAATCCACAATGTCTTTAAAAAGAAACATGCTTGCACCCTTTGAACAGATTTGCTCACAACAAATGAAGTGTTATGCTCAACAAGGCCCCTGCAGTAGCAAAGGGCATTCCAGGTTTTTTGCCTAATAAAGGCTACAACTTTGTCAGAAAACACTTCCTTAGCTTATGAGAGACATAAATTTATGCCTTGGCTGAATCCGTTATAAATGCCAGTAGTATTACCAAAAGGACGAGACCCCTGCCCCAGGCAGCTGTGGGAACCACTGGGGAATTGAGGAGAAACAGAAATCACCCTGAAACCAAGCTAAATCAAGAGATGGGTCATCACACACATTCTCTGTAGCTATCTCCAAACACAGAAATTAATGCCTAGCTTTTCATTGTAATAGAATAAACTGTCTTTAACTGTAAACTTCTCAAATACAAAGAGAGATTTCAATGGCACTGGCCCAAGGAGCGGTGATCCTAAAACAGTAAAACACAGTCATTCAAGAAGTATTAGGTCTCCCAGCCTAAGAGGCTACAGGCACTCAGCTGCTGGAGGTGGCAAATTCAGTTTCTTGAGGGTAAACGTTTGCCTAGGAAAGGCGCCTTCCTGACCACTGTGAGTTATCAGATGCTTCTGCAGCATCCAGTACAAGACAGGGAGACGGTCTGAAGCTCAAAAGTTCCCCTGAGCCCATGACAGGGTGTAGCATAATGAATAAAATACCTAACACTGAAAAACCCAAGACTGAAAAAAAAATTAATCTATACAATAGATCTAGTGACATCCCATCTTAAGAGAGAAGAGAAAATAAAGTCTGAATTGTATACTACTCTTTCCCCATTCTCATTCAAATATATTTCTGCTCCACTATCACCAAAAAGCAAAAGAAACAAATAAATACTTTTCAGGGAATCCAAGCAGAAATAGGCTTGGTTGGCCCAATGGGTCTTCTTATCCGTCTGCTTTGATATGCCAGCTATTTCTCTGTCTTTGGTATGCATGTGTCCCTCACTTCTGACAGCCTCACATTCTTTAATACAGTTATCCTAACAGCAACCTGAACAGCCTCAGAAATCAGTCCCTGCCGACTTGAGAGCTGGCTATCTCAGCAGTTCAGAGACTTCAAGCTGGCCAGATGCGGGCTTGGCTGGATGTCAGAAGTTTCCACTGAAAGCAACACATTACCACAGCAGGTTTAAAACCTGTTTAAACAAGATTTTTAAAAACAGACACAGCTGTTGTGTTTGAAAATTTAAAGCCCACCAGAATCCATGTAGCTAAATGTGCACAGAGGAAAGATGTTTTCCCTGACTCATGTAGGTCACCAGCCACAGCCTTGAAGCACAACATTAATGTATAGTCATTGATCTGATAGTAAAGATACTTAGAAGCTAGCTAGGGAGTTAGCAGCATTTGACTTCACTAAAAAGCAACTACCCAAATGTTTAAAATACATCCGGCTCCCTGTTTTCAAAAAGAGCTGCAAGTGTTAAGAACAGTGTAGGTCACATTGATGCTCTGCACTCCTTCAGTGGCTGTTTCTTCTTCCTAAACTTATACACAAAGGCCTTGGATTACTTTCCAGTTAAATATTGAGATATATGTGAAAATATGGGTTTCCTGATCAAGCAAATTGTCAGGTTTTGCATGGAGATTATTAGAGACGCTCTGCCAGCAGCAACACTAAAAGCAAAGGTAAGCAGGTGGGATAGCCAGGGCTCCAGCCACAGGCACGTGAAGGATTAGAAAAGAAGCACAAGTGAAGTGCAGAGGAGAAGCTGAGCTCCTTAACCCTTCAATACTTCTGTTTGCACGGTTTGCATCACATTCAATAAATGTAATTCAGAATTAATAGAAGTTATTTCATCAGAATATTTTATCTAGGCAACAGGTATGTATGCACAGGCACCATTTCAAAAACTGTTCACACCAATGCAAAACCATGAAAGTGGAAAATCAAAGGAAGTTGTAAAGTCAAAATATCTTCTAAAATATTTGCTTCCTCTACTAATTAACTTTTATAATCCAACTTTCTTTCACCTCTTCGTATACATTTTCCGCTGTTTGACATGCCACTTGGGCAGATGACAACAGTCAAATGAATGTCCCGGTTTCCCTACTTCGTATGTGGAAAAACTTCTTTATTGGATGCACTGCTGTCATCTTTCCTCAGCAAAGCTGTAGTCACTCAAGAAGCAGAAAGAGAAACATTTTAAAGAGCAGAAAATCTCTAATGAAAAAGATAGACATCTATTCAGCCCAGTCATTTGCCAAATATTTGACACATTTTAACAACAGGGGTTAAGAATATGCTAGTTTCATTTTATGAATAAGTGCTCTATGCAATACAATATTTTATTAAAAACAAGGAAAATCTAACAATTCATTTTAAGATCATGTCTGCGATTTTAAGAAAAAGGAACCTTTTAAAAACTTAATGGTGAAGTAGTCTATATTAAAATAAATCTTGCAAGAGCTGCAGCTAAATCAAGACATAATAGACTAAATTATTCAGAGCAACTTGCCAAGTATACTTAATGCAAGACACAGGTCATAAAACAGACTCAGAGAGACTTTTGCATTTCATTACAATATGGCTGAAATCCCTACAAATATACAGTGCAGAGAAGGGGGTTTATATGAGTATTTTCAAATAGAGACTTCTACCTGGGCAAAAGAAAACATGCGGCTGTTTAGAGTTCCAAATATACCTTATCTCCTGGTCTTAATCTAACAAAGCCAGTGAAGTATTTAACACCAAGTTTGTGAGCAAAAACTACCTGATGGTTTACGTTCTTCAGGAATACCTCCTTCCTGGCTGCATACTCTCTCTGATCTACATGTTAGGCAGGTTCACGAGCCACAGGAGGAATTTTATTGACACCAACTTTTAAGATGGAACATGGAAACGATAAGAGGGACAGACCAGGTCTTTGAAATATCCTGTTAAACCACAGCAGAGTAGGACAAAACTGGCTGTTACCCTCCACAGGAAAGTTTTTGTCAGTATTTATTTTGACAACCAGTAATTTAGAAAACCTCTCTCCACAAAACACCAGCCGGACATCTCAATTCAGCCAGCGCTGATTAGTTTACTGCAGACATCACTGCTAGAACTATTGACTTTTCATTTCCAGCTTATGTACCTGTAGCAACAACAGCAGTGGGGACAAGCCAAAGGCCACAGTGTGACAAACCTCCAGAGGAAGGGATGGGAACGCTCCACCTCTCAATGTTCCCAGATCAAGAACGGATGCCCGTCTGGGAAATCCGCTTTAGGTAAACTGAAGCTATTGGCTTCAACAGAGAGGTAATTGAGTGAATTGTGAAAATGAGTGACATACTCTGATGACATGATCTATGATTCCACTGGCCTTAAATCTACATTAATCATATTAAGTCAATTATGTCATTGATATAATTAATTATTTATGGGTAATAAACAAAGTCCAGAAGAAATCAGCCACAGCTGCAAACTCAAAATTCACTCCATAGTAGAAACTATAGAAATACGAAAGAAATACTATTTGTCTTCCTACTGACATTCTTATAGTTCTCATATCACATGGATATGAACATTGTTGCCTTCCAAAAAAATTGTGGACAGTTTGCTTGGCTAAGAGGGCCAGAATGCTCATGCTCTTTGGTTCTAGTCAAAAGGAAAAAAAAATTGTTTTATATAAATCCAGGCGAGAAAAATATTTATGCAGTGTTGAGCAGATATTCATAAATTATTATGAGTGAGAAATTAAAATAAATTTAGCAAAATAAATTTATATATTCAACACGATCAGGCTCTTTGGAGATTTTCTCTCAGTCACATATAATCTCTAGGTGATTTTTAAAGAACAGCACAAATCAGCTCACTCACTCTGCGGCACTGGAGCAGAGCAGCCTGCAGAACAGCCCGTCTCTGTGCAGAGCACAGGCACGTCACTATGGGTCCTCTTCTCTGGAAACACAGACACAGCCACTACTTACCTACGGACGGCTCAGAGGTGCTGCAAAGCAGTAGTTCAATAATGGCCTAATAAAGGCAAAGTGAATTCATAAATGTATGAGTGGGATTACTACCATGGTTGCCTGGAAGAGCCGGAGACCGACTGCAGTGAAAGAGGAGACTTTTCTTCTTATATGTTCCTATGACAACTCTTTTCCTCTAGATTTTCATTAGCAAATATAAGTTATTCACATAACTTATATTTTTCGATGTATTGCTGCCATTCTGGTTCTTAAGCACAGATCAAAAAGAAAAAACTCAATCACCTCTATAATTAGAGAACAGCTGAGATTACTGGAAGGACTATAGACAAGGAAAAATGCTCCTCATTTCCTCGCTGCATTTAGGCTCCAAGGTGCAGGCAAATGAAAACTACAGCTCGGTTCCCGTCTTCCTATTTTCACTGTCAGTCGGACATTGAAAACATACTAGAAATAAATTCTGCTACGGCACATTTGTTGTCATGAGGGCTGCCGTTTGTCTAGGCTTGTATAGTATCCACCACATTTCTGACCACTGCACTTGCAACCGAAGAAGTGCTGGGAGTTGGAGACTCTTTAGAAAAGCATCTCTTTCAGGTAGCAGCTCCCAGCTCTTGGTATATGAACTGGAATTCAGAGGGCCCTTACATTCCTTGCCATGCACGTGCAAGATACTGCCAGACTAATTAATCAATAACATTTTTACTCTTTTAGAGATAGGATTTCCTGCCTCTCATGGAATTTAATAAGCACACGAAACTTAACTAGCGAAGTCTGACTCATCAGCCTTTCAAGTCCTCAAGTCCTTTCAATATAAATAAAAGCAATACAGAATAGATACTTGGATGGTGCCAAAGTGAATGCTTTCACAAAACTTTGAGATCCTATAGACAATAGACATATATTGACACTATGGTGCTGCAGAATTTTATTGTGTTTATGGGTATATATGTGCATATGAGGGGATATTTGTAAATAAAACACTGAACCTTTTTTATATGTTTAAGTTCTACATACACCGGCATTTCCTAACTTTTTCTTGAGTTGACATGCACGCATGTGTTTGTATATATAAAATTAGTCACATGGTTGTAAGAATATTTATATATCTCTACATTTCTATAGGGAATAGAAATTTGGAATGGAGCTTCTACATACCTGAGCTAGGGAAGACAAGTGAAACACCTAAGTCCACGACATTCCAGCCTAAGCTCCCTCTGTACCGTAGGCAGAGGGCAACTCACATCATGCTTCTACAGGAATATAAGGTGGGTTAGGAGTGCTGTCCTCCAGAGGTGCCTACTTTTCTCCACAGGCTATAAGGGGAGCCTAGGGGTAAAATGTGATGTTCAGAGTTAAAATTAATAAACTTCCCTCCTGCACTGCAAATAGCTATGTTCTGAGTGGACAGGTGTCAGTTCCATTACAGAAGAAAAATGTTGAAGTCTAAAAATGAAAAGCAATGATCTCAGACCAGCCATATTGAATACAAGTGCCAAGAAGCAATCTCAAGCAATGTATCAGCAACATAGCTGGATGAGAAGCCTGAGAAGAATTCTTTTTTAAGGACCTCAGGAGGAATATTTCTTTAATAGTACAAGAACAACATACTCAACTCTGAAAGAGTAGACTTCAAAAGCTTCAACATCTGTAGGTGGCAACCAATTAAACTGAACAACAAATCAGAACAGAAATCTCCTCTTGGAAATGCTGCATGGAAGTGGAAAACAGGAGGGACGGATCTTAGAGGAGATCTTCAGGAAATTGAGTGTGAACTGGAAAAACTTTAAAGAGTTTGTGGAGGTCACTGAGCAGTTGGTGAGAAGTCTGAAGTACAACGGCACACGAAAGAGAGGAGTCTGGTGAAAGGGGAGTTGCGCAATGTGAAATCATTGACTGGGGGAAACTAAGGGTAATAAATTCTCCTGCTCTGGAAAAGAAGGTTTCATGACATCTCAATGATCTGTATTGGTGCTCCTCACCTGAAAAATCAGCAACTGTAAAATCCCTAAGGGATAGTAGGCACATCTCATCTTCCAAATATCGCATTTGCTAACCTTAGCATACATTCTGGTTTTCCATAAAACTGCCTTGGCAAATGCACAAATAAATATATTGATGAATTCTTAATTGTCTGACATGGGCAATTTCTTTTAAAAAAAGAAACGGATAAACCACAAAAACATTTGAGATGTAAGGTTGTATTTGATGGGCATATCTTTGCTCTTCAATGTCTTTTTTCAGTTGTCATTAAAAACGTCAATCCTCTCTCTCACATGATATGAAATGTCTTCAGGTCCTAAAGATTTGAACTGAAACACCCAGAATAGCATTAGGACATGCAATTGCTGAACTATGCTTTCTCTGTAACTTAGGGTTTGGACTTTTGTGATTAAAACTGCCTTTCATTTCAAACATGTAGAATAACTATAGAGAAATAAATTGTGCATAAGGAACAGAAACTCAGGACGCATTTTTTTATTATTTTGAAAATTTAGAGGGATTAGACAAAAAAATCACACCTCTCCTCAGTGCAACCATTAGCAGGTTTCTGAGGAAAGTTCTTGACAGTTAATGCTTTAACCTGGAAAACAACCAACTTCAAGCTATGTTTTTCCAGTGTTAACAGTTGAGGCCCATATGCTACTCACTGCCCATACCTAAAAATAACTTAAGCATTCACTGGAGCGGGTATTAGAAGCCCGGTCTCCCCCTTCTAACTAATAGGTAACCTAACCAACAGGTAAAATACCTTCCTTACTACACTGTAGAGTTAGGAAAATATTTGTGGTTATACCCATTTACTACTGCTTAACGAAGCAATGTGAAATGGAACAAGAGTAGCACAAGAGGCTGAATGCTTCTCATGCTACAGCATCTTAGAGCCAAAGCGCTAAAACATTCTTCAAGGTGGTACAAGCTTGTATCTTCTGAGACAGAGAGGTGAAGTTAACCTGAGTGTCACATCCAGAATGAAAACATTAACAAGTGGGATACTGGATAAAAAAGCTATCTATAGAGGGTTTTTTTTATCACCTGTACTTGGTAAGAAAGTAAGGCTTGCATGGTGCACCTGAAGAGAGGGTTCAAATCTGCAGCCATTTGTGAAGGAAGGCATTTTCCCACGCACAAAAACTAGGCAGATCATAAACCACAAATCCCTCTCTCTTCAGCACATCCAACTCCCTAAGCTACACCAGGCGTGCTGGCTTTGGTGTCTCTGGCCGTGAGCATACAGGCCTCTAATGTAACGAGTACCTCACTTCACCAAAATTGGGCACTGCAATCTGGAGTTGAGTTTAAGATGAGTTCTTAAAAGACTTCCCATGACAAAAATTGAAGCTATGTTAGGAAACACGTTCCCTGCTAATGGCATAACTATTCAACCATCTTTTTGGTTTCCTCCTTTCAGAGACACTGACCAAAATAACCATAACCAGTGCCTGCTGGTTCCCTCCTGTTGCTGCAGCTGTAAAAATAAAGCATCAGAAATACCAGTCTTCCAGGGCAAGACCTAATTTGCATTCCTGACACATCTCACTTGCACAGTCCACAAAATGCGTTTAGCAGATGAACAAAACAGCAGAAGGAGGCTTTCTTCAAATGTTCCACTCCTTTCCGAGCACAGGGGGAGTCCTCCAAACATTTCACTGATTTATCAAAGGAAAGGCCCACCCTCTACCAGGAGAAACATATTCTACTACATTTTGTTGCTACTGCTTGGGGTGTTGGATAAATAACTGTACAATAAAAACAGCATAAAAGCAGAAGGACAAAATATTTAAGAGCAAAATGACCAGTTGTCACCAGAACTAAGAATGAGATGGTAAACAGAAACCAAAATAACCAAACCCCAGGGAGGCAGCGAGAAACACAGCAATATTCCAAAAGAGGAGTCAAGCTGGTAAGACACATAGAAAGACAGATAGCAATGAGATAAAACACCCAAGCGATGAAACCTCGTATCTGGGACTGGCCAAAGCAAACACTTCAAGACCCACTTCAAGACCCACATTTAGATGAGGAGCTGGGAGTACTCACAAGGCCATGACCTTCTTTTGCTTCAAGGTTCTTGAACGCTTGCTATATATATCACAACTATTTATGATTTAAAACAAACCCATTCAGGCAAATTTTGACAGGATTGCTTGTGACATGTCTGAGAAAAATGCATTACTTTAGATGGTCTAAGGAAATGAACCCAGCAGATGCAGTGTATCATGCTACAAAATTTCATCTACTTTACGAAAGGCACGCATGGAGGGAAAAAAAAAATCCATTTCTTTGAACTTGCTTAGGTAACTACAAAATCTCAAGAATGTCTGCCATGCTCTCTGGACCAACAGATTACTCAGAGAGTGTTTGGCAACACGGACTTCTCTGTCCTTTGTTTCTTTTTCTCTTTCACTCTGAGCGGTTCCAACTTTATTATTTTCCTGTTCTCTAACCCATTTCATAATCAGTTAAGATGAAACATTACTTGAATTTAGATCAAGGTTCCAAACTTTTTTTCATTTGTTGAAAACAACAGAGAATAACTTTTCCCAACTTTACTGTCTTCTCAATAATTCATTCTCTATCAAGTTTCTTGTTTGTTTTATCTGATCCATATATGGGCCCTTGTCATTAATATAAACAATAGCACATGCTAATTACAGTATAAAATATGATTAGTTATCTACTATGAAATTAGTTTCATGTCTACAAGTTCTTGATCACCTCTGATACCTGCTATACACACTGGAGAGTCAAAACAGAAATGAGTGCCTTTCACAACTACATCATTTGATATGAAAGGCTTTTGATGTTATCAGGTTAGCCCAGTTTATGGACACTTGAGGAAAGCCTAATATACTAGAGCTTTCTTTTCCAATTGTAGTAAGCAGTGATGGCACCCTAACCAGAGAAGATATCCTCCCTAAGAAGTGCTCCTTATTATTAAAGCGTGGCCAGCAGGACGAGGGAAGTGATTCTGCCCCTCTACTCTGCTCTGGTGAGACCCCACCTGGAGTACTGTGTCCAGCTCTGGAGTCCCCAGCATAAGGACACAGACCTGTTGGAACGGGTCCAGAGGAGGGCCACAAAGATGATCAGAGGGCTGGAGCACCTCTCCTATGAAAACAGGCTGAGAGACTTGGCGTTGTTCAGCCTGGAGAAGAGAAGGCTCCAGGGAGACCTTACAGCAGCCTTCCAGTACCTAAAGGGGGCCTACAGGAAAGATGGGGAGGGATTCTTTATCAGGGAGTGTAGCAATAGGATGAGGGGTAACGGTTTTAAACTGAAAAAGGGGACCTTTAGATTAGATATCAGGAAGAAATTCTTTACTGTGAGGGTGGTGGGGCACTGGCACAGGTTGCCCAGAGAAATTGTGGATGCCCCATCCCTGGAAGTGTTCAAGGCCAGGCTGGATGGGGCTTTGAGCAGCCTGGTCTATAGGAGGTGTCCCTGCCCATGGCAGGGGGTTGGAACTAGATGGTCTTTAAGGTCCCTTCTATCCCAAACCATTCTATGATTCTATGACTATTATTTGCTAACTTCCACAACCAAGACCAGTAACTACAGCCAGAAAGTCATCTCAGCTCGGAGTTAAAACAGATTAAATTTCTTCTCCTGTAAATCTAGTAGTGTGGCATGCCTTTTGCCTCCAGAAAAGTTACATAAAGAGCAGCTAAAAATTAAATTTAGATTTTTTTAACATTCTTGGTTACATCTGAAATTGGCAGATATCTTATTGTTACCAATACTAAATGTATTAATCTTGCTTAAGACTGAAATTGTAGGTATTTAGGGTATATTCTGATTCAGTATCTTCCAAAATTCCTAGGTCTTCATGAAATACAGCATACAATTGTCTAACAGAGCCCTATGTTGAATTCATGGTTAATATGGATGTTCCTTAGGGTTTTAAAAGACTTGTTATGACAGCATTTTGCCTTCACTTCTTGTAGCAGCGACTGGTGATTTCTTGAACACAGAGTGCCTGCTAGTATGGCAGTAACTTATTTGGACTATGATTTCAAAGATGTAAATATGCCTCAAGTCTTGGGAAGTACATACAAGTTTAATAATTATGGATATAAATAGTTGACTAAATAACCCAGCACACAGACTTTTAAAGATTAGCTCTTTGCAGATTTCAAGGCAAAGCCATCAATAAAGACAGAAAAAAAGAATGAACTGACTCCATGGGCCAGGAAGCTCTGTCAGAGTTTCAAAACAACGTTTCAATGGTTGGTGCTGGTGATTTCGGATTAGGAGTTCAAGAGAGTGAGCCGAACATTGAGAACACTTGCTCTGTAACCCAATACATGCTATATTTGAAAGGATTATGCTAGGTAACAAATTAAGCAAGATTAGTAGATTTAACAACATACTAGTGAAATACATAAGATTATTTTGGACTCTGACTAATGTGACAACTTGCACATTTGTGACTGTCACAGAAGAGATCTGAAGAATAAATCACAGCTCCAAGGTTTAAAAACAGGGGTTATTTTAACTATTTCCTATAGAAAATTCCCAAATTTATAAGGAAGATAAAACTCTGAACAAGATACAATACTTGAAGGAAAAGTGGAAAGAACCTCCTTATGCCAAGAAAACTTCCTTTACTTTTCTTCCTGAATGTCATTATAGTCTGCACGAGTATCAGCATATGCTGTACAAAATTTACCTGCTGGATATACACATAATAGGTTTAAACATTTATTTCAGTGAAAATGACCAAAAAAGCTTTGATCATACAGGAAAAGCAGTTTCAATATGCACTTAATAGCAAAAAAAAGTTAAATGAAGAACTATTAAGATGTCCCTTCATCCAAAAACATTTCTTCACCAAACTTCGTACACGCACCACAAAG
Organism: Stercorarius parasiticus; assembly: GCA_013396915.1. Lineage (NCBI taxonomy): Eukaryota > Metazoa > Chordata > Aves > Charadriiformes > Stercorariidae > Stercorarius > Stercorarius parasiticus. The sequence goes on from VWZL01006077.1 coordinate 71,731, forward strand.
TAGAATGAAACTTCTCTGTAATATGCTGTCAGACAGCAAATGCCAACAGTGGTGATGTGCTGCTGGTGGCCAGCTATGGTGGCGGCAGCGGAGGGCACGTTCTCCTGTGAGAAATCCATAACACTACTCCATCACAAAGCACCAAGATTTCAGCACACCCAAGGAATGTGCTCTGCCTTCGCAGTTGATCAGCCCACATGCACCAGTCTGACAATTTATGTCCAACAATATGTCAGTATTAATGTGTATGTACACTATGACTGTGTTTTGCACTTTCAGTGGATTTACCCCTTTCAGATTACTTTTAAAACCAATGACCCTGACACTGATAAAGTTTCCAGGTATTTCAAATCACTGCTTAGCCTTACTTTTGCCCGCTTTTTGGCTTACTGCCTTTCTCACTACCCTTCGAGTCAATCTTACGCTGGACATACAAAGCAAGGACTATCTATTGTCTGCAATATAGAAGAGGAGGAGAAGAAGATAAGACAAGTAATCAGTAGTCCTGACTCGCCAAGGGGCCTAAGGCATCCAAAGGATCACATTAACTTCAAGACTTACTCGTTGCTGTTAGTCTTGCCTAATCTAGCATGCATCTGAAGCCCCTCCAGCCCTACCACTGCACACAAATAAATCCACCTAACTGATGCCAGTGCCGAACTATGCAATGTCTAACTCCCTTCTGAGCCCTCTTCAGCTGTGAGCATGTAGGAGCCAGTCTTCCTGGCAAGGCCAGACAAGGGGACTGAGTAACCTCACTCAGGCCATGGAAAAGCAGTTTTAAATCCCTGATTAGTTTTGAGAGGGTTTTAACACCCTCATCTGTAATAGCATGCCAACTGTGAGGCAGCTCGGTGATCTGAAGCTGGCCTGTTCTCAACCCACGCTAGCAGAGCTGCTCCAGCTTACATGGAACGCTTGGATGCAACCATCGGGACAGTCTGTACCTTATGAGCTCAGGTCACTCCCCTAAAACCAGACAAATTTGAGTTACAAATTCATGGTTCCATGTCTACTCAGCAGAAGACCAAAATATTCCTTTGAGTAAAATTGGGACTTTTTCTTGCTCTTGCCCCTTGACAATGCAAGCATTCCCACTGTTCTCCCTGTTACCTTAAATCCTGCAGATTGAGGGTTTCTGGTGGGACCGATGGATTTTCTTCCTACTGTTCCCTGCTAACGGTCCACATGGGACCGGCATTTCTGTCAGCATTTTTATGGCTACAGTTGCATGCTACCAGGCCTTTGAGAAGATGAAAAATTCACCATCAAATGTGTCCTTGCTCACACCTTTAATAAAATATTTTTAAACACTCTCATTGTTATTATTAGTAACAGCCATCTGTAATGTGATTCTTACTCATTGATCAGGACCCTGCTGTGCACAGCACAGCTATGCCAAACATCCCTGTACCAAGGACTTCATAACTTAAATATGAGATGAGAAACCACACGTCAATACAGAGAAAGCACAAGGAAAGAATAAAAGATTTATCTCCTGCAATTATGTAAGTGGTGGGTTAGGAAAGGAGAAGAAAGCTTGCAAGGAGTAGTGAGAAATAACTGTATGCAAGCAGAGAACAAGCACTGAATGTACAATCTGTGGTTTTACAGATATCTTCTATAACATGTAATCGTGACAACGAGAGGAAAGTCAGCACTACATCAAGGTACAAGATGTCACTTCTGTGTTGTTTTCATTTCTATACTGTTTGGTTGCTCAATTTTGGATTAATTTTCCTGTTGCTATATTAGACCTTTTGCTGTGTTTTAATTCTCGGGGACAAAGTCCTGTATTCTTTTTTTCTCACTATCATCTATTCCTTTTTCTCTTTACATTGCTTTTACTAATTAAATAAGGCTTTATAACCCCAGCTTATTTAAAAGATTAACATCCAAGAAAAATGAAAATTGTGATCTAAATGATTTACTGTAAGTCTGATAAATGATACACTGTAAGAGAACTGTATAAAAATGTTCTCTTCCGCATGCAACTCTTGCAACAAAGAAAAGTCTCATTTCATCCTCTTTTTTCCTCTGTTCTTTGCCCATATATATTATTTTGGAATTGCTTAAAATTTTTTTTAGTCCCATCCATTTCTGGTAAATTGTGATTGAATTGACATACTTCTCTCTTTGCTCCTTTTTCTTTAAAGAATACGCAGAACTTACTGAACTGTATCATGCCACTACAAGAAATCTATTTTGGATTCGGATTTCCAAGAGACATCAGCACATCGATGCTGTATGTTGGCTACGAAGGACACGATATTCCTTAACAGCTTCCTCAAAACTTGCATATATTTGCAGATCTGTGCTCAGTCCCACAAAGACAGCTGATCTAGAAATCAAATACTTTGTATAAAACACTGTTTGCTGAAAATATAATTGCTTTTTCTATATGATCCTAATATACAGACTTGTATGCAATAAATCAGAAGGTTTATATTACATAGGAAAATGCTGTTTTTTGTAAAGACTAATTGCTTGCTCTAGTGAACATCTACTATTCCATCCCCAGTACTACTGTCACTTCTAAAAACAGAAATCTCATCTCTCCCTACTTGATGTGGTGGAGATTTAGACCCAGGCACTACTCTTCTGAACGTCTCATTTTCAGAAATCAATCTGCCTAGTTTCATGGCAAACTTTTTACGTGCTGGCCCCTAACTCTTCATTTTTTTTAACACTGGCAAACGAAAATTCTCAATATTTCTGCCAGATTACTATTTTATTATCAATAATAGAGGAAATACAGCGTATCTTATACACTAGTGCTTGTTGATGTGTTTGTATAATTTTATATTGCAACTTATATTTTATGTTGTAAACTTGTCTCTGCTCTCATAGGTATTCGTATTACTTTTTCCAGTTCCTCTCTACAAGCAAAAAGCTAATTTCTTATTTACATCAGGTGGTAAGTGGTTTTGCAGTAAAAGTATTGATTTAATCCCACTAATCTCTTATCCCAAAGTCTAGAAATGGGAAGTTTAAATGTGCTACACAGTAATGAAAACTTTCTAATATCACTATTTTAATTCTCGAAGATTTTTCCAGTGCAAAGATTTCACTAGTTATCATATAATTTTGCCTGTAAACTGAAAACTGCTTAACAATGTCTAACAGTCAGTGTTAAAAACCATAAAGATATCATTGCCTGCATCTTCTCGGTTCTCAGCACACAGAATGACTGAATAAGGGCAGTCTCATCTCTGATGGGTGAAATTTCCTTTCTTAAGGATCTCTTCCAAACCCATCAACTTTTCTCTTTCTCCATTGTAACGCACTGAATTTCTCATCTCTCCTAATCATTAACCATTAATCATTCTCCATGACGTGACAACTTTAAGTTAGACGGTTAGGAAATACCTAATGCATTCATACATAAAAGACGAGGGACTCAGAAGAAAAACCGAGTGAGAAAAAAAAGTGTATTTCAGCTCCTGTATTATTCACAGTGAACAGGCTTTGAGACAGAGATTCTGCCTCTCCCTTTTCCTCTGTGTTGATGTGGAGTACTCTGTCAAGTGACATGGAAGTTGATTGGTAAGATACCATGTTTTATCACTCATCTGTACATATTATACTAGTCTGTGTCTTACCTTTAATATCTCAACCTCGTATTCCAAGGCATGGTGAGTTATCATACTGGCCATTTTAGTCTGACAGCACTGGTTTACAATTGAACTCAATTTCATATCAGAAACAGCGTGGCAGTATCAGATTATCTAAGTCAAGTCTTCCTTAGGCATGAACTGCTTCCTCTTTTCTTTTGCTTCAGATTTGTGTTGATGCAGATCACAACCACCCTGAACTAAGGAAGCAGGCAACAGCTGAGTCAAGCAAGTCCAGCAAGATTTAATGACAAGCTACAGGCCTTTCACTTGACTGCAGTTGTTGCTCTTTGGGTCTCAGGTATAAAGGCATGAATAAACAATGAGAAAAGACATTTGGTGGGAAAATATGAACATGCCCCTAGCCTTCACTGAAAGACGCTTGGGTAAGTGAAAAAGAACAACTGAAATTTATCTCCCATCAACATGCAGTCTCTCAGGTGCTAAACTAATTAGTGAAGGTAAATCACTGATGTCAGGACTATGCCCTACTGAGAATATGTCAGAAGTTGACTACACCTTTTAATATTTTCCTTTCTGGCACAGTTCAATCCTAGCTTGTCTATACTATTGAAAACTCTTGCGTTTAGTTTTGCAGTTTAATAAAAATGAGGTATGTAATTTTTCATTATCTTTCCTATAGAAGTTCTGTCACATTTGTATTTTCAACTAATACATGAGACAGCCTTTTTCACTTGTTGATCTTGTCATAAATTTTAATGACTACAGTAAAATTCAAACATATTCTAAAACATAGTGCATATCGACTCAGTTCACCTGCCCAGTGGTCAATGTGATCATCAAAACATGTTTGGCCGAGAAAAATATTCCTATCCTTTCTAGCTTATATGCCACTGACATCCAACAAGAGTTATACAAAATAAAGTACATAATCATTCAGTAAGACTTTTTTCCTGTTTTGTTACTCTAATTCAGGAGAAACAGGGAAGCCAAGTGAAGAATTTCAGTAATTAGGGTTTTTTTCTAGCAGGTATTGTTCAGAAATTCCATGGCTTTCCTATGGCACTGCTGTGATCTCCCACTCAAGTGCTAGCAAAGCCCCTAGTGTTTTAGTTTTAGAGAGCAGAGCAAGGAGGATGAATTATTATAGCATGGTTCTAGGCATTAGTAAAGAGCATAGCATGTTTTTCAGGATTGTGGCCTGGTTTTATAATACTGAAGAAGGAAGGGGGCATGTTTGGAGTAATGGTGTTTGTTTACTACTTTGCAAAGAAGAGGTTAATGTAGGGTCTTTATCTACAAATTCTTATATATGCAAGTGTATTCATGCGAGTTACTTCTGTGGAATTATGAGTAAAGAGGAAAGACCACAAGATCTTGCCCTGCTCCTCTCACCACAAGATTAATTTCACTGAAGGAAGGGCTGATAAGATTGTACCACCTAAGTCCCTGCAAACCAGCGGTGCAAGACAGTAATTTAAAATAAAAAGGTCAACGAAAACCCAACGTGGCAGTTGGTTCAAGTCACTGACTGCTATCCTTTTCTCTCCAGCTCTCAAGTCCTGCATGCACACATATACTTGGCTATTCAGTGAACCTAAATTCTGACAAATGTGTCCTTCAAACTCAGTTCTCAAAAGAGCTTTCAAAGCAGCAAAAATAACTCTGCCCTCCTACAGTCCTCTACTGCACCTTTGGATCCATGGAAGGAGGCAACCAGGTTTTGTCTTGGTATCACAACTAGTGTCAGAAGTATGAGTGTGGGAGGCCAAGACATGAAAGAATAGTAACATCAGTACCTACACCTTCACTGACCTATCTACAGCCTGTCATTTATAAACCCCGCGATATGTTCCAACAACACTACATATTTCATAACAAGTCTTAAAAACTACGACGACATGACTTTATTATGTGGCTGCTCAGTGTCCGGTTGGGTAGTCTCCATCCTCGGAGGTTTTTAAGATGTATCTTAAAGTCCTTAGTAACCTTGTCTTATAGCTGGTCTTACATCCGACCCTGCTTTGAACAGGAGGTTGGACTAGAAGCTTCCTTAGGTCCCTTCCAGCCTGAGGCACCCTGTGAACACAGCACACATACATACACAAACACACAGAAGAATCTCCTCTCCAAATCCCACCTTTATAATTTTTTAAGATTTATGATGTCATAGCTCTACTGAGTTTCTAATATCCCAAACCTTTGTCAACTACACAGAGATACCAGTAGCAAATCAAGGTCATGAAACATACAGCTGTGGTGAATCACAGTTCTAGACGTGGATAATCATATATACAACACTACTATCTCCTTGATAGTAGCTACCAGATCTGTTAGGATAGCTATGTAGATTAGTGACAACGGAACCATGAAGAACTGTGTATCTTGTCCTATTTAAAATACACTTATTCAAAAAGCAGAAATCCTTCAGTGCCTGCTTCCTGTTAACAAAAACAGTCTTAAACATTTTTCTTCGTAGGTTCAGGGCAAGGACACAAGTGTTCCCAGTACCTTTGAGGTTTCTGCACTTTGAAGCACAACCTTGTAAGGCACAGGCTACACCAGCTTAGCTTTGGCTTTTGCATTCAAAGCAAGCTGGCTCTCAAAAAAAGTTATTGGTTTACTGGTTGCATGTTAACTTCAAAAAGTATGTTCATCTGACAAGGACACTGACTGAGAGAGACAAACTATTGCACAATTTTCTGCCTGGTTCTGCCCACTTCTCTGTCCAAGCAAGACAATGTACATATAAAATCCTGGCAACATGGCATTTAAAATCTGCCTCTTCCATTGGCTGGACATCTAATCCATTATGATCCAAATAAAATGGAAAGACCCTTTTCTAGAGAACTAGGGAAATCTGTAGTGATTATCTCAGAGCAGATAGTTACACTGTGTCCTTGGACTTCAGAGACATGAACACTATACTGAAGACAGGCATGTTCTTTAGCTACTGTGAAACAAGAACATGATGGGTATTGATTGTAAGAGCTTTAAAAACTATTTTATGAGTAAAGAAGATGTAGCTATATACTGAAAAACCATCAAGCTAAACCATCCAGTATATCAGAGCAGGCCTGCAGCACTAAATGTGTTAGAAAAAGCAAAACCTTTCAGCTGGTCTCAGTGAACATCAACATGTAAGGAATAAACAGTGTCTGAGCTCTTGTGATGCACCCCTTATAGGAATACTTGAGGAACAAACTCATAAAGTATTATCCACTGTTCCATTTTCACATTCATTAATGCCAAAACCAGAGCTTTCCAGTGACCTTCTTGCTCTGCTCATGGCTGTGACTAATGGAGCTACTACAGCCTAATGCTCCCAACGCTCATGGCTCGCTTCTCCCATGCTAATGTACATACAGATCATTTGAGGGAAAAAAAACCACATCCACATCTAAGCTCCACTACTCCCCTCTTTCTATTCTTTCTCATAACACAAAAGGGTAGGTCATTCTAGCTTGAGTGTGAAAAAGGGAGTAACACAGTCCCAGAAACAGACCCTAACACCTACTACATGCAACAGGATGTCTGAGCACAAAGTTTGCTCCAGGCTTCACCGCTGAACTGCTTCATGAGCATCAGTAAGTCAACGCACTGCCACGTGGCAGCTCCATTTCTCTAAACCGATAGCAATATTGCCTTGCTATAATTAGAGGTTTGGAAAACAAGGGATAGGAGTAAATATAAATAATTTGGATTCTTTAGGCAAAAGAAGAGAAGACTGAAGGGAAAAATCCAAACAGTTTTTAAAAAGATACTCTGCAGCCTCCTAAGCTAGTTCATCTTAGGGTCTCACTGATCTCACTGTTATAAAGGTTCCCCCCCAGTGTCTAATATAACTTTCACTTGCTGGAATTTAAACCCAGAACTTCTTATCTGCTATATTAAGAACACAGAGAAGAAATTATTCCCTTCCTTTTTGCATCATGGTACTCACTAAATTTCATCACTGGCTGTAGAAATTATAATATTGCGTGGATTCTGGAGTGCATTTTAGAGTTTCAGTTAAAGTAGACTAGCAGTATGGGAAACGTCTAATATATCAGATAACCCACAGTTGCCTAGGGTGGAATTCATCACCATTTTAGGGAAGTACCATGGGTTTCCTTTACAGTCAATGAAGCCTTGGCCATGATTCACCTCATCTTCAAGTTGAAATCTAAAACTAGTCATAAAAGGCCCAGTTTCTCTTTACTATTTGTTGAGTGTAGGTTGACTGTTTCAGCTATGGGTACATATATAAGAAACACAGATTCACGGAATAATTTCATTTGCAAGGGAGCTCCAGAGGTCATCTAGTCCAGCCCCCTGCTCAAAGCAGGTCTAACCAGGTCAGGTCGCTCAGAGCTGTGTCCAGTCAAGTCCTGATACCTCCAAGGACAGATATTCCACAACCTCCCTGGGCAATGTGTTCCAGTATTTGACCACCCTCATGGTAAAAGATGTTGCCTGGTATCTAAGCAGAATTTCCTATTTTCCAACTTGTGTCCATTACAGATGTCTAAAATCAGCTGAGAACTGGCCCCTAATGCAATTAACAGGCGACTCTACTACAACATTGTGTTTCTGCTTGTTTTATTTGAAGGTCTTTGCAACATGTAAAGAGTTTTCCAACCTGTGTTAATGCAAGATGTGTTACAAGCATTAGCAAGACATGGAGTTATGAAAGCTCTAAAAGCTCCACCACAGTCAGTATTTCTGGAAAAGAACAGGAGAAAAAAAAAAAAAGAATAGGAATCTTCCCCTCAGATGCCAAGTATAGAAGTTAAGAGACACCTCCATAAGACAATCTGGTTTTGGCCCTCCCTTCAAAAACTAAGAACAAAGAAATATAAGCAAAAAAATCAATTAGAACGACCAGCGTTCATTTGGAGGAGGTCCATCAATAACTGGAAAGACTAAGTAAAGGGAAATCAGAGGTGTTACTGTGAGAACTAAAGAAAACAGAAGAAATGAGAGCCTCAGAAATGAGAGCTGCTCAGCAACTCCTGGGTAAAATCTATGCATTTCTAATAGACAAAGCTCATCTGCCTGCTTATAATTCAGGAAAGATCAGTGTGTTGTTATCAATATAGCAGAATTTGAATAATAAATTTTGGTGGAGACCATCATTTGCACTTCCTGTTTGGTTAGAAGGGCATTGTAACAGCTGTTTTTCTCACCAAAAGCAGCTGGCTGGTGATATTATTTTTCAATTAATGATGCTACACCATGATTAGATTACTGCATATACACATGAAAACAATGACAATTAGTGAAAGAAATTAAGCGATGCAACAAAGTAGGTTTTGGTTTCCATTTAATTGGAGGGTAGGGAAAGTCAGAGATGCAATAAAGCCCTTCTGGACACAGAGAAATTTGTATGCTGAAGGCTCTCAAAACAATCCAAGGCAGACTGGGTGAACAGATCTAGAAAAAGACAGGATTAGGAAAGATGCAAAAGGAGACTATAAAGATGCAAAAGACTTAAAGCAGTGTTGAGAAAATCTAAGGGGATTTTGATTTTTAAGTTAGAATGTAATTTTGCACTGAATCCTTAAATGAACAGAGATTTGAGTTATTTAGAACTAAAATGCTGTCATTTTACCTCTTTACATTGTACACGCATTAAGGGAAGCTGTTTAATTCTGCACTTAGTTGAATGTTAAAGTAAAGCTTTTTTGTTTTACCTTCCAAATCACAATAGAAGAAGAGAAGATACAAGAAGGAAAACTGCCTTATGTTAAAGGAGAATACTTTACTACAGTGACGCTTGTCTGGCCCAAAGTGGTGAACTCTATTCCGTATTTTACCTTGTATTTCATGCTAGCTGTGGAAAGCGTAGACTAATTTGTGTGTATAAGAATTGAGATCTCTATTAACTAGTCTTAAAACTCTAATGTACTCCTTTATCATAAAATGAAGACCAAATCAAATAGCTGAAACAACTCTATACCTCTGTGTACATGTTATTAATTCTTGAACTACATCATGGAGTTACAGAATATTCCCAATTCTCAGAAATGAATAAAAACACCAAATAACAGGAAATAAATAAACAATGGATATGAACCAGGAAAAAGAAGATCTGCTTTGCATGTATGTGACTTATAACCAATATGATAATTGATAATCTATGCTCTACACCTTGCTACAAATGACCATGTGTGTGAAAGTCAGCTGGTGCAAATGAGATGCTCCATTTAGAGCTCAGGTTTTCTTTCTTTCTTGCTACATCCTGCTCCTGCTCTGCTTTGTGCTCCTTTTCCAGACAAGAAGCAGGTGAGCACATTCAGATACTGTCCATGTACAGCAAAATGTTAAGAGTTCACATTCCAAGGATTCACATCCCATAATTCATATCTTGCAGAAACGCAGGATTTTGTTTCTTAAACATTATACAATAGACCTCTCTGGTTATACTTTTCAGCCTTCACACATTTATTGTTCCACTGGCTTGCCCTGGATGAGAAATTGATGAAATCTTCCTTGCAGTGAATTGAGGGATGGGGATATTGAAATCCTGATATTTCTGTTATCAGTCCCAATCTTCTTTGTTTTTTACAAAGCCATATTCTTGTGGTTGGTGAAATCAGGATTAATTTCTCCATCTGAACATTAATATGACCTCCCAGTATCACACTCTCTACATCACTCCCCTAAGACCTTGAAAATAGAAATGATAAAATTTCTCTCTTTTTTGTTTCAGCCTGTAGGAGTAATAGCTGATTAGTAATTACCTGTGTAAGAAAGAAAGAGGGCCCCAGCAAAGAGTGTGGGAGTGGGAGCATAAAACTGCTATAAGAGAGAAGTCAGGTCATACACTTTGCATATTAGCTTCTAACAGAACGTGTTCTCAGTGGACAGTTTATATAGTATGAGAACAAGATGTGCAGAGAAGGACAAGCTCTGGTCAAGTATCTACATCCTAACTGGGAGACAGGCTAATCAGGAATTTTCCGCAAAAGATTTTTCCTCAGCATACGCCAAATTGTCATTTTGTACTTGTTGTACATTTAACACTGTTAACGTCAGTGAAAAAAAAGGGGGAAATGTTTAAACATCAGGGAAAAGCTGAGGGGATGCTTTGGTTATCAAACCCCTCTCTCCTAGCTCCATTTCCTTTCCTGTCTTCTCCCTCTGCATTTAAAGGTTACGGAGGGCCATCTCTTCCATCTAACACTATGGCTCTTCTTCAAGCCAACTGCTGAGAGAGAAGTCTTTTTCCACCAAGAGTATTTCAGTATCCCTGATGCTGAGCACCTGAAGACAGACAGCCACCAAAGGACGTTTGTCCCTTGTGAAATACAGTTAGAGGATCGAGAGAACTGGGAAAGAACCTGAAGAATCAGTGACAGGTGAGCAGACTGTGGACACAGCAAAAGCTATGATGGGGCTTCTGGTGTAGCTTCCTGGGGAAGCCAGGACATGGCTCCAGGGTTCTCTGGGAAAGCAAAGAGGAGACAGCCATGGAAAGGAAACAGCCCTCCACATTATGCTTTATGCTATGTACTTCTGTAAATGCTTCACAGCATTTCTACACCAGCTGAGGAAACAGTGCGTGGGCTTTCTGTTCTGCTCACTGCAAAACAATATGAAAGAAATATCTGAAAATCCCAGAGAGAGGTACTGCAAGTTGTAAAAAGCATTTGTACAATATGGAAAAAATCAAAACTTCTTTCTTCCTGACATCTGCAAAGTGAAATATGAAAAATCACATAAAACTATCCTAGAAATGCACATACTTTTTCTTTAGAAATTGAAAGGTCCACATGATTCAAAAAATAATGTATAGAAATTCCATTGGAATTTGTATTTATTATATTATTCTTCACACCTCATTCTGCTGCAGTTTATTTGCTACTTGTTCTGCAACTGCTAAGGAGTTTTGTTTTCCAGCCAGTCTCTCAGTAACTACATGATGGTCTGTAAAGGCACAGAAGATTCTGACTACTGAGGAAAAGAGAATGTAAACTTATTTTAAAATAATCCACAACTCTATCTTTGTTTCTGTTTCCTGATCTGCACGCTTTGTATCAACTTCATTCAGTTTACACTTTGATGTCTTAATTTATCTAGTCATTATATTGGGTTTATGTGGCAATTAACAAACTCAGGTTTTCTGGGATTGTTGAAAAGAGAAAGGATCTATATTTCTATGTGTTTTGTGATACAGTCTTTATGTGACTGTGAAATTACTCCCACCCCCTCCCCGCCCCTACTTACAGCATATGGATAATACCATCTTATTTTCCCAAATACCATTTTCCCAAATGGTATTGCAGATGTCACATAGCTTCAGAAACATCAAAATATATGCCAGTAATACACTGAAATAAATACTCCCCTTTGTACTACGTTCCAGAGAAATACTTGGTATAATCAGTGTCTTCCTTTTACACACCTTGCATATTTTTCCCATAGCATAGTTTAGAGAGACTTTCAAAGCAAAAACTCAGCTTAACCCAGAATACCTAAAAACTTCCAAGGAAAAAAAACACTGGAAAGTTCCCTAAACTGAAAATGAAGAATTATTACAAATATAGTAAAACATTCAAGTATTCTTAGGAATATTCACAGAAGACAGCACATTTTATAGTCAGATTAAACTAATCATTACATAGAGTTCTGACATTTTTATTTTCACCTAGGTGATTCATACAATGTTTAAAAATGTTGGCAAGGATATAATTTTTCAAAAAAGTTATAGCTTGACTTACCGGGAAGTACAGAAGAAGTGATCCAAAAAGAATGGTTTCCAACAGCACCAGCCCTGAAGCCCTGATACTCTAGAAGACAAAAAACCAACACAAAATATTGGAAAATTCTGTGTGCCATTTAGAGGCTGGGTTCTTTGCAAAAGGCACCTTCACTTTTGTCAGTATAACGCTTCCACAGTAACGCTTATTAAAGCACAGTATTAAGCTGTCTGTCATATCGGCATGCTCCACTTTCTTTAATTCACAGACCCATTACAATGGTTGTTTTTTACAAAATCTAATTTAAAAAAATCACTTTTTCCTATCTTAAATACTATTCAACACACATTACCTGGATATGTTTTGAAACTGCTAAAATTGCTCTCAAGTGTGAAGAATTATGGATCATGGGAGGTACATATATGAATTTAACTGTAGAATTTGTTCTCTACTATTTAAATTTCAAGAAGTCCTTCGAACATTTTGACTTATTTAATATTAATGACTTGGCTTCTATAATACGTATGAATAATCTACAGTTTTACCAAATACAGAGTGTGCTCTTAGATTGAAAACACCTTTATTTTTCCTGAAGTTTTGTACAACAATGTTGATTCACATAGGAACTTGTCAGGATTGCAAAATATCATGCCATTTCCTCACTGAATCTAATGCAATCTCTCCATCATGGTTTTCTTACTTTTTAAAATTTAAAAAAAAACAAATTCTTTTTCCTAATACCAAGTGTATTGCAATGAGTTTGATGATTTATGTATAGTGCATCTGCCCCTTACCTTAAAGACAAAACATCAACACTGCTTCCCATTTCTTTAACCATCCCCTCCCCCTGAGATATTGTTTCATACACCGTTCTGCAAGAATACAGTGCTTTCCCAACTCCAAGCAATGCAGGCAGACAGGACAGCAGAAGAAGCTTTGCCAAAAATCTTTTGAAAACTCCCCTTCTTTTGAATCATAAAATCCTCATGTGGGCTGGAATCAATGGTTCATAGTAATCTCTCTAATGGTTTTAGACGGGAGTAGTTTATCTTTGAGAAGACAATCATAAAAAAAATAAATCTCTTAGATGAATGGATTTACAGGCAAATTTCTGGCGACCTGGGATCCAGTTTCTGCTTGCAAAAACTGGTGGAATTTTCTAGATAAAAATTCAGCTTTTTGGTGAATCTATAATCTTACTCATATTTCCTATTTAATAATTCATTTTTTCAACTAGTCACTTTTACAACAACTCATGTACCGAACACAGGTTGAAAGACAAGGAGAAAATTTTCAGGACGCCTTTTTAACATGAGACAATTATGGAGCTACCTAATTTCTAGCAATGGTGAAATTTTGCAGCAGAGATGTCATCAACATCCTACACAAGTGCCCACCTCAAAAATTATCACGAGAAGTTACTTCCGATGGGTATTCACATCCAAGATTGTTTCAAGGAAAACACTACTGTAACAGCTCCAGGGGCACCTTTGTGCTACTGATGCTATTTAAGTCACAGTTAAAACCTGGAGTGAGGATTATGAATGGTTTTCCACTGGTCTTAAGATGATATTGGTGGTTATTTGGTTCAACCACTGCAAGGTTTTCCCAGGAAAATCTTGGCAGCACACCTTATTTCCTTATTTTTTGGCCAGAATTTTTCATTTGTTTGAGAATCATTATTATGGCTCCTCTTTTCTAGACTTTTCCAACTCTTTCACTTTTCCTTGTGGATCTTAACCTTAGATTTTCATGTTAAGAGTTTCATATTAAGGATTGCAAACTGTTCTGCTACCTCTCCCTAAAATTGCACCCTGAAACTGAGACATAAATATTTCCAACAAAATTTTCATGGAACTGATAAGCTTCCGTGAAATGTTTCTTAAAAAGTAAAGCAAAATGAAACACCAGCAAGTAGCTAAAATACTGTAACTACCTTTCTGAATAAAATGCAACGCCTGCCTTAGCAATTGCTGAAACTTGACTATTGATCCACAAGTGCAGCTTCTATTTACATTGGGTTCCCGCAATGCAAGGCGTTTGTTTCAAGAACACAAATTAATTTATTCTTTTTCTCTGTTATTACTTTGGGGAAAGCATAAACACAATCCCAAATGCAAAAAAGCTGGGAAACTGGTAAGTGAAATGCCAGCGTCAGGTTTTTTAGGCTCAAGTGATCCCATTGTTCAATGACGTATCAAATTCAACTGAGTCAGTACTTTATATAATTTATTTCTTGGATAGATGAGCAGCCTCACCCACCTATCTGCTAATGTAAAGATGGTCCAGCACTCCCATACTGTACTTCTCCGTATAACAGCCCTGCCTCACTTAATCTAGAAGAATGCTCCAGAGAGACACTCACAAAGCATATATACATCAACAGACAAAAAATTGCCCAAAACACATTGATCCTGCATTTGTGAGACACTCATTTGTTATAAGCATCACTAAAAAACAAAGACCCAAAGGGATGATACTATCTTTTATGGCTGCTGTAATAAAATTGTTTATGTACCCATATTTCTGTATTCAGATGGTTTCAACTTTTTCAAATGGTACTATAAAAATCAATACATACTTTTCAAGATTGCTTTCTGCAGACACTTCTGTTCTGATCTAATATAACAGCAAAAAGCTGGAAGCAGAAGTTAAGATGCCAGTTATGAAGTCATTAAATGGAATAATTCCAGGTTATTTTAATTAAGAAGTGACTAGACTCCCAATTATTTTATAGCTTAAACGTTGAAAGCTATGGATCATGCACACTGCTTTGGCATGTATAATAGAAAGTGCAAATATTTTTACAAACTATAAATGCCAGTATGAGTTAGTTCACATTTCTAATGAACACATAAATTTAGCCTGAGCAAGACACAAATCTTGTGTGCCGTAGATGAAAAAGAAAAGCTTAAAAAAGCTTAAAATCTGCCTCCGATAACACGGATTTCATGCTTTGTGATGTAAAGTTTCCAGCACTATATCATAAATGTTTAAAAAGCACTATAGGACCATGTCCACAAGATTGCTTATGTGGCCTTGACTCTGCCATAGCTGGAAGCTCCACACGTTTCGATAGAGTATTTCTTCACAACATCTTTGTAAGACAACGGCACTTTGCTCATTGGGAATTAACGCAGAGGGGTCTTGCCCAACACCATTCAACACGCTGGCAGAGATCAGTGAACACACGTCTCTCATGATCGATCAATACTCAAAGCACCGAAGAAGCTTTTTCTTCTTATTGTGTACAATGCATCTGCATATGACAGAATGGCCAAGAAAGTTGCTGAAATGCATATCATACAGGGAAGATGGAAATGATCTAAAAAAGCTGGTCTTCAAACAGCTTCTGTGTGAACATCCTTTTCCAAACACGTCTTTCGCATCCTGATCAGTCTTTTCTCATCAAATTACAGTGGAATCAGTGGAATTTTTTCTGGGCAGCATAATCATAAGATAACCTGCTGCAGAGGCAAAGAACTTCAGTGTTTCCAGCTCTTCTTCTAAAACAATGAATTAAACCATGATATTCTTCTCACCTGTGTTCTGGTAGGAACCATTCTCTATGAATTCTGTCTATGCACTTCTGTTTCCTGCCCTAAAAGAAGTGTGGCTTACGGAGCAACACTGGAATTCAAAATGAGCTCGAATCCAGGTTTTGACTGTGCTTTTCTCTCAGTCTTTGATACCTGGAGAATGGGGGTTTTAACCCAACATTTACAGATACCACAGCTCTCCACAACAGGATTCTTCAGCCAACAGAGAGACGTTCTGGCAGAGATGAATGCCATCCATGGCGATGAAGAAAAGCACAAAACTTCAAATAAGAAATTGTACAACCAAAGAACTATTTTTGCATAAGTGTAGAGAAAACAAAAAAAATGCCATGGAAATGGAAGCATCATAATTCTCCCAAAGTACATTTTTTAAACTCTAATTGTTAATTTTCTCTACTGCAAAGAAAAGGAGGTATTTTAATAACAAAAAAGTAACATGAAAGCTTTTGGTTTAGAAAAAACACGCACATTGATTTAAAATATATATATGTATGACTTCTTTCTTCCAATAATCCCCATTATAGCCCAAGAGGTAAGGTCCAGGAAGTAAAGTCTTCATCCAGCGCTGAAGTTTTAATAGCAGGGAATAGCTAAAGAGGGGAAAACCAAACTTAAACCAGGATGTTTTTTAAATTAATTTCCTAAATAAAGATATTCTATATTTGACAGACTGTATTTCCACCCATCTCCGAACACCAATTTTTCCACCAAAAATTGAATTCTTTACTGTGCAGACTTTGCAAATACAGGCCCCCAAGGCATGGCTGTGGGCAGCAACAGAATTGCTTGACTTTATGGGAATCTGCAACATACACAGCAGTGAATACGCCCACATAGCTAAGGAAAAAAGCCTTTGCTCTTTTAAGAAAACAAATGAAAGAACAGAAACAAATGAAAACCCAAAGCCTCCACCAACTGGTGTCTACCTATACTGTCTGCACAATTAAAATTCTCCAATGGAATTCAAACAAAGCTGGGCATTTTAGGATACAGCCCTAAAATCCCATGCAGTGGGATTTTCTTCCCCTTGCATGTAACATTTGCTCAATGTATTTTTCTCTTCCTTAACAGCTGCTTGGGTTTTTGCATCTGCCTTGCTTGTTGGCATTTATTTTGGTTTTGCTTATTTATTTCTCTGGCTGTTCATCCTGTGTACAGTTTGTTTATCACCGCTTCGTCTGTGTGCTCATTTCCCTTTTGGGGTTTTATTTCTATGTTTACTTATTTGTGTCAGTAAAACTGTCCTTTCTGGTTTTCCCTGTCTCACTTCATGGTTACATATTGCTGACACCTAAGTGATACTGCAATTTATTTTGCTTCTAGCTTCATACTAACTTTCAGACTTAGCTTAGCTACCTCTAGCATTCGTTTTCTACATTCTCTAGCTTTGTTTGCTTTTTAATTAACTGAGATCTTGGTTAAGAAAAAAAAAATAAAAAATGATGATGATGATGATGAGGGATAAGCCAAAGGACGAAAAATAATGACTGAACTAGGCATTAGCTTCAATCCAGCCTCCATCCAGAAACACTGGACTCGAACCAAAAGGAAGCAACTAAAATAGTATAGCATGTATTACATTAAAGGTCAAGTCGAGGTATGTACTAGTCTCAACCATCTTCCTCATCCCGAGTCAGAGTTTTTTTAGATAGTAGCTACCGTCCTTCAGTTCTGCAGTGAACAATAAAGCCCACTAAGCCAATTCCAAGCAATCTGATGCAAGTTGGCAGTCATGAGAGAAACTCAAGCGAATTGCAATCAGGTGTTTCATAGGAAGCTATCAAAAGGGCCAACTAGCAAAATGCAAGATAAGTTTAGGTACCTGGTAGTAAATGCAAATAACAAATTAGTGTGAGGAGACACGGCTGCCCAGGGAAGTGTTTGAGTCACCATCCTTAGAGGTATTTAAAAGACGGGTAGACGTAGTGCCTAGAGATATGGTTTAGTAATGGTTTTTGTCAGAGTTAGGTTGGTGGTTGGACGAGATGATCTGAAAGGTCCCTTCCAACCTAGGCAATTCTATGATTCTATGACATAAAGGCCCCTGTTTGATTGGCTTGGTAACTTCTAATTCATTGGGTACGTAATGTTACACCTACACAGAAAAATCAGCATGCTAGAGCGGTAAAATGTCTTGCATCTGTCTGTAATGTACTTCAAGAGGCATTTATGGAAAAAGTAAGTTCAGGTAAACTAGGGTGACTTAGGCAGTGGCACAGGACTCACAGCTGAGCACACCCCCTCATGTTATACAGCCCCTCCATACTGGACCAGCACTCCAACTCAAGGAAGAAGACACTAGAAATATCCATAGCAACTCCTCCTCTCAGCTACTAACCGTTGTAAGATGCTACGGACCGTTTTGCATTTCAGTAACTACTCAAAGTTAGATGAGTGTTGGTGATCTAAAGTAAACTATTAGTTTACTTTAAGTAAGTTTAAGTTTACTTTAAGTAAGTTTACTGTAAGTAAACTGTTAAAACTATTCACAAAGTCAAGAAATACTCATGGTCTTGACTGGCTCAGAGGTCAGTTACCACTTCCATGTAAGATTCAGGATTTGATTGCAACTCTGCGCCCAGGTATAGGGTCAGAGTCATGGCAAATGACATAGAATCACAGAATGGTTTAGGTTGGAAGGGACCTTAAAGATCATCTAGTTCCAACCCCCTGCCATGCTGCATGATGTAGCATGTTCAGTCTGTAAACAAGTTCAGGAGCAGCTACACAGAAATTGCTTTTGCAGGCTTCCCCTTGGAAGACAAGACTTAATAGCAGGTAACAGTAACTCCATCACAGATTCTTTTGGTTAGTCAAGCAGGATGCACTGATGGAGAGGAGACAGAGACCTGGGGGCAAGGGCACGGAAAGCAAAATCAGGGTGCTGGGGTCCGAGACAGCCCTGTGAGAAAGGAGATCTTGACAGATCTTGGTGCGGTCCAAACACATAGAAAGACAGAGGCATTTTTCTTATTAACTGTGTTTTCAATCTCAGTTCAGCACACACAAATATTCTGAATTAGGAAGACAAGGAAGTAGAGGCTGGTTCATTACTTCTCTCCTGTGAAGCAAACCTAGTGCTCTCTCCGGAGCAATTCCTTTATGGAAAGCCTCATTCACTGCTTATTAGAGAAATACAGATATTTTCTAACTTTCTCATACATCTTTTCTCATTAATAAAAACAATCCCAAAACACTATTATGGGAGGGAAGCCATCCACCATAGGTCTGTGCCGTTCCATGAACGGCAGTCCAGCTGAGACAGAAGCAGCCCTTTAACGCGGAGTAACTCACGAGACTCATCCAAACCAGCCAGACCGGGGCTAATGCCTGCTTTGGAAACCGGAGACTTCAACAGAAATTTCAGACAGATTTTTTTATCTATCTGACTATCAGTTCCAGTTTTTGATCTGAGGGGGCTGCAACTGCCATGTGTCTGGAGCATAAAAATGGAATTTCATTTTCTATTCTTGGTATTATCTTCAGCTACTTCATAAAGAAACTGACAAAAACAAGAGGGCAACTCCTGAAGAAAAACTGAAATGGTGAGTACAAGAGCTGAGGAACAAGCACGCGTAGTCCAACTCTCAGATGTCACTGCAGAAGAACAGGTAAAGCCAGATGACGTTCATGTCACAACACTTCAAAAGCAGGGTTTCAGTGTTACTGCACTGTTTGGTTTGCTCCTGAGGCTTTCTCCACGGTAGGAAGGAACTATTCTTCAGCTCCATGCATGCTATTGCCAGTCCACTTCTCAACTTAGAGCTTTACTGTAGATTGCCTGTGAAACTCATGAGGGGGTGGGGAGTTCCTAGATAGCACAGACCAAGCATCCCCAATCTTACCTTCTGTTTCCCCCTACCAATTGCCTTAACAGAGCACATTTACTTGACTAGCCATGCAAAAAATCCTGTTTGTGAAGAGCTGCTTTATGCCTTGGGATTTGCTCAGTCTTCAGTCTATCCATATGATCTAGATCACATTAGTAGCCTTTGAGATAAACAGTCATTCCTTATCCCTGGATCTCAGAAGGTAATACCATTTCTGTGGCAAATCACATTAGGAAAGGAAAGTCATACGTGCCTCTTGGGCACTGCTAAAGGGTCATAAATAAATGCTTAACAATTATTTGCGTGAGGGAAATTAAAAAAAATGTAGCCGGCCAAGTTGCATCAAAAGAAGCTAAAATGATGGATAAACAAGCGTAGAAGATACTGCATTTCAACTCTCTGTGGTCCTAAGCAATCCAGGAAATGCAGCAGCATAAATTAGCATTGAATTTCTGAATGTCATCCTACAAAGTCAGTGATGCGAGTGTCCAAGTATTTTCGGAGAGGAGAAAAAAGAAGAAATTAAAAGCCAAAATAAAATTAAAGTAATTCTATATCTGCTACATTGTGCATCACTGAATTAACAGAACTGTAGACTTTTGGTGTCAGTCCAGGAAGACTCAGATTTCTCCAGGGCCACATGTCACTGTGTATTATATGAGCATGGTACCATGGAAACCTAGTGAGGGGAAAAGGTTAGCATATTTTGATTTTTTTTCACTTTCACTAAACAGTTCTCCCACTTTTGCAATATAAAGAATGACTGAGTGGGGTTGTGATTTAAAGAAAATTTCCTTTTGCAAAGCTGGCTTACTACCAGAATGCGAGCTTGCCTTACAGATAAACAAGGCCTACAAGAAATTATTAGAAAAAAGTGAAGATAGATTCCGGTTTTGATCCCAACTTTGAATACAACACATTCACATTTAGTAAACTGTAAAGGATATCTACCACTCAACGTACAGCTAGAAAGCACATATGGATACATGACAGAATGGTACAGAAGCAAGGAAACATAGAGAACAGATACAGATTTGCTCTGCTGTGCTAAGCTGATGTATTTGAAGTGACTAGATAAATTGTGCAAAACTGTCTCAAAACAAGTGGAACAAAAAGCTTAGCTAATGGTACATGCAATGGCTGTGCGCTCACTTCTCTGGTGCTCCAAGGACTAGCTCTGGCGTGACCCTTGTGGTGCAGATCTGACAGATCCACTCCACTCTGCACATGTGGACACAAGAGATGTGACGAGAAGTTATTGGATTGTATTCCTCAATCTGTCCCTTACTTCACTGAAAACCCTTCCTGTTCAAATTCTTGTTTCCTGGTATAGGTGGCTCTTCTATCAAACGACAGAAGGGAGAGGAGATTTTGTCAAGTTGAAGATATCTGGTCTGAAGTAGAGCTGACTGAAATGTTTTGCTACCAGTTCCTTTTCTTACTAAAATATGTCTTCCCAGCAAAAAAATGTCTTCAGTATAATTTTGCTTTGGTTTCCATGCACTGTTTTTCTAAAGCCCACTGAACCTTTTTCCTGCCTCTTCTCCCATATAACTTTTCCCAATTGCAAACACACTGTTATCTTTTTCAGTGAAGAATCTGTCTGGAAAAACTAAAGTGCAAATTTTCAGAAATTTTATTTCACTTTAAATTTATCTTTAAGAAATAGAATATAGAGATCTTTCTTTCCCTCCATGAGGTTGAGCTACAGCGAGAAAGATGTTTGGCTCCTCTGTTAAGAGAGAAAAGCTGGACCTGACAGTTCCCAGGCAGCCACCAACATTAAGAAGAGCAGAAAAAAAGTGGAACTGCTTTTCATGGTGGTGGTTATCTTAATATCATTTGCACCTGGACAAGAACTACTAGGGATTAAAGAATGGGCACAAAAGCAACTGGAAGGAGTCCCCTGAAGCCTCAGTTAGGTACTCCAGAATGGTGTTGTCATCTTTTTTTTATTTTCTTGATAATAAATTCGGGGACTGACTAAGACTGCTACTCAGGAAAAAGGAAATTTCAAATGTCATAACAAGACTATGCTTTCATTTCCTTGTTGTTGGTTGACGTACAAAATTCAGGCAACTCATTCCCAGCTAGCTGCAGGATCACTACAAAGGAGAAAGGGTTGTACCTCTTTTGAAAATTTTTTTGTAAAATAATCAAGATGAAATTCTGTGTCCCGTTCAACCTCTTACCACACTGACAAATACTTTTAATGATAATTGTTCCATTTGAATAGTAGCCTCCTAATAGAATATGGATTGCAAATACAGTAAATTTCATAGCAAAGGCCAATTTTCCAAAGATAGGCCTACAGTTATGTGCTGCCACTTAAGCTGTATTGGCAAATTGTCAGAATTTTCTGGCATTTGCAGGTTTTGTGCAGTATTCCTAAACCAAATAAATATAATCCTCATGCTTTTCCATTTCCCTTTAAAGAATACTTACAGAAAGGTCAATTTTTTTTCTATTACTAGTTAAAGCTGAGCTCAAATAGAATATAACTATTAAATTTACTTTTTACTTGGAAAAAAAATCACGAAAAGCAAAGGTCAAGCAGCCATCAATCATAAATCAATTTCATTAAAAGCACACAAGATGTCAGGGACCCAAGAAGTCCCCGAATACTTTATTTTTCAATTCACGTGGCCCTTGATCCTTTCTGTTATACAAGTATAGAAACCCATTATGATGTATCATGATGAAGTATTCTGCATTTTGAAACATGGGTCCTGCTGCATGTAAGTTGTACTACACCACCTACAAGACACATACTTGAAAAAACAGCATTTGTTGGTGAATCATAGAATCATAGGGTCTTCATGGTTGGAAAGGATCTTTGAGATCATCGAGTCCAACCATACACACACAAAAAAAACCCCTACAATCTCTGCCACTAGAGCATGCCCTGAAGTGCCAAATCTACAAGTTTCTGAAGAACCCTCACAGTGAAAACGGTTAATGTTCCAGGGACATCTTTTCTTATAAGAGCAGGAATTCCTTCCTTGGGGACAAACTGCTTAGATCAAGATACCTGGCTCTCGCCAAACAGTGATGAATATGTAGATGAAGGAAAATCAGTAATAAGGTAAATAATGCCTAAGTTCAGTTTCAGTCTGTTCACACCCTTGTGGCTAATTTAAAAGCTGAATATGTAAAATTATGATCATCAAAATTCTGGATCACTTAAAGGGCCTGTTTCATTAGATTATGCATTTAATCAACGCAGAAATGCAATGAAAGGAAGATGAAAAGGCATTATGGTCTTCAAGAATAAAATGCACTTTAATATTGACAATTGTTTAATCAGCAAGAGATTAAACGGCATATACAAAAAAATCTGATGGAATACAAACCCAAACTTTACAACCAGGAGGTGGGGCTGAGTTAGCATGTTCCCCTGATTTAGTTTACAAATAGCTTCAGAACACCTGAACTGAATTTCAGCTCTTTTATTCAACATGGCATCACCTATTACAGAAGATAATACTACAGCTCACTAGAACAGTCTGTATAAATTGTAGTTCAATCACATAGAAAGAATTAGTTTATGGTAAATTACAGGAGAAAAAACCAACCTGACTGTGAAGCTCAAGATTAGTAATATCTCAGAGGAAACAAACTGAGAATGACGTAAGAAGAGAAGGGTTAGAATAAATCTGATAAAGATGATAAAAATCTCATTATTCACATGACCGAGAAGGCAAATGAACTATAGATGAAGATCATTATACTAATTTCAAATCAAACAAAAACTCATAATTCTGAAGATTTTAAATCCAACTCCAAGTGGCTAAACCGCTTCAAACTAATAGCTTATGATTGGATCTGATAAATCCTGATCCCGAAAATGGTGAGATTTTTCAGCTCTTCAGAATTTATTATGCTAAGCAATCTCTTATTAAGTTTAGATCATGGATTGTAATGGAAGTAAAAGCACATTTGCCTTTGAAGGAAATACTGATATGTATAACTTAATTATTCTTCCTACCACCATACTGCTGAAAGGCCCAGACCCAGGTCAGCCCCAAGGTATTGTGGACCCTGCAGAAGCAGAAAATAAAAACAACTGTTCTTCTTCCACAAAGTTAACAGTTTAATATAAGGGACAACAGACAGATAAGGACAGATGCGAGGAATAATGGAACAACAAGGCAACATCACATATCGTAACAGGTAATCAGTAGTCCCAGCCTATCAGTATCCCACCTGTAGTCGCATACTTTGTCAGCACTTGAATCTGAAGACCTGATATGGAGAGAAGGGGACGGTCTCAAAACGCCTCTTCTACCAAGCATGAGGAAAGCATGAAGGGAACAAGGGGGGTTTTTTGAAAAATCTAACAAGATGATGATGATGGAGGCTGGTGTTGACACTTCTGCTTCAAAGAAATGGCATGAGGAGACAAGAGAAAAGCTCATGTGGGAGTTCAAAATCCACAAGGTATAGCTCATGCACAATGTCAACAGGGAGATGCAATGAGCATAACACAAAGTGGTAGGACAGAAAATCATTTGCAGCATCATTTCGAATAGATAGGAGCAGGCCATGACTGCATTTGCCAAGGCCAGCTGAAAGGACGTTGCAGTAATCAAGACACAAGATAACAAGCTGAGACAAGAATTTTAGGTCTGTGGACCAGCAGAAAACATGTATTAAAAGGGAACTCAGGAGGAGTTCGGTAAGGCTTAGACATAGCCAGCGGCAAAATGAGCTCCAGAGTCCAAAATGATGTTAGATAACAAGCAGGTTGCTACAGTAACTAAGAAAGCAGTAGCAGGGATGTCTTAGAGGGAAGCAGAAGGAGATCAAGGTTTCTTTTTGACTATATTGATATTGATGAGAAGACGTCAGACAAAAATGTCAAGATTTTATACCAGACAGAGGGAGGCATGTCTTGGACAGGGAAGGCAGAAAGCAATCTGACTGTGTTCACAGCACGAAGTCCTAAAGAGAAGCTGACAGCATAAGGCTGCTGCTTGTGAGGTATAAACCTTCAACTCTTGCCCAAAGAAACGAAGAAAAGAATGAAGAACAGGCATATGTTTTAGTCTGAATGATCTGTGTTCAGCTTCCACCACATGACACAGCCAAAAAACCCCATAAAAAGCAGCACATAAAGTTTCTCTGAGAATGCTACCATTAAATTAAAGTTTAACAATAAAAAAAAAATCAGTAAAAAATGCAGGACTTTTCCTAGAATACAGTTTCCCATACAGTTTTATCTCTGTTATTTGAAAGTTCTCATGCTACATTTTTTCTGATATTGTTTGTTTTCCCAGTTTCTTCATTTAAGCTATTTCTTCCTTCTCTTTGAGTGAAAATTAAAAAAAAATTATTTTCTCATCTTCAAATGTGCTTCTCCTTAGTTATACTGGTTTTCAGTGTCAAAAAGGGGTTCAGATACTGGCACACTGGAACACAGATCCCAGCTGCCACAGAACCCAAGTTTCAATCGCCAAGCCTTGTCCCTGTCTATTGGCCAAATGCTCTCCGCAGATGTGAAGAGCTCATCAAGCAAATAACCGTCACTATGAAATTCTGCAAGCCTTCCTGGCTGAAAAGTCCCTCCACTACAAATTGGGCTTATGCTTGGGATAGTTCTTTGGTGCTTACACTTGGAGCCTTAAAACAAAAAGAAAGGCATACTTCAGAGAGAAGTCTGCTCTTGGAAAGGGAAGCATGCCAAAGACCTCGTGCAAGCCACCAGGGACTTTGCTATTGCTATTGATTGGACAAGGAAGGTTCACAGCAGTGTACAGCTCCAAGAAAAATAGCAGGATAAATAAATAATGTCACTGTTATTCTGCTGGCATGATAGGAAGTCCCTTCCCAGGAAACCTGTAAATGCCCATTCACAAACCCAAATGACACTTCAGGTAAATGCAACTGTCCTGAAGTTACTGCATCAAAGAATCAGCAGGGAAAGCTTATTATGATGTAACAGACCAATTGGTCTACTCAGCTTCCCTACAACGGCCACAAATACAAGACTCAGCAAGAATCAGAGAGTAACAGACAACCAAAAATCTTAGCAGTTTGTTCAGTTTAATTTCTAGCTCTGAAAGAGCTTTGTAAAAATTATTCTATGCTGTAATAGTTCCTGTTGTTGGAAAACATATGCTGAAATTCAAGGATTTGATTACCTTCATTTTACATAATTTAAAGTGAAATCATAGCGTAATACAATTAAACTTACACATGCTTTCAAGGCTACAACAGCCTTGTCTCTGGTGACAGCTATTTTCCTGGCCAGCACCCTACACTGGAAGTGCACTACTATCAGCTCCATGAAGTCAAACTTTGGGGCTCTATATTGTAGAGTTTTGTCAAGTATTGGTGGAACAGAAGATGACAATGATTCACAGACTGCAATGTCTTAAACACATAAAGACATTAAGGTTAAGAAAGTAAAGGCCAGGAATCAGTCTCAATGCCGAAGTGGAGCAAACTCGTCATAGTCCATGGGTGATTCACACCACTTCAAGGGCAGTGCACTCCCTGATAAGCCATGTATGTCTTCCAGATGGGCCCTAAGGTGCCATGTAATTTAACTCTGTAGAGACAAATGTTGGCTTAATATAAAGATATATAGAGAAGACTGTAGCTTTTGAATCCTCAGAGCCACTGTTGAGTACTGATGAAAAGTCCTTTTTAAGACCTACCTTTTCCATTGGGGTAGAGTCTGTGTAGTGAACACTGTATATAGCCTTTTTGTGCTTCCTACTGCCCTGCTCTTCCCATTATCTCTTCTTCATGAGGCTGAACTGAAATCAACCAACATATTTTATATCTAGATCTTTATTTTCTTCACACTTCAGTTTTTCCTTAGGCCTAAAGTATCTATAGCGGAACTAGGTTTATTCTTCTATTCACAAGTACCTCATTCATCTAAACCACGTATTAGAATGCAAATATATACAGAAGTAAAACCTTCAGGCTTACGGAGTGAATGCCACAACGCCCTGCAAACCCAGGGCAATACCACCACTGCAGCCATGCCTACCACTGCCTGCTGTCTTTGGGAACTCCAGCAGCCAGAGCGTCATCTCCGATTCTCAGCTGCTGGCGCAGGCTAACAGCCCCTACACTTTTTCTTTTCAACACGGCACTCTGCAATTATTTATGTGAGAGTTAAAAAAGCACAGCATCCCTAAATGCATATCTTAACCGCAGAAAAATGGGAAAGGACATTTTATGAGTTCTGCTTGATGTATAAAGGAAATGATAATTCCACTAAAAACAACAACAGTTTTGAAAACAACATCGCCAATGTCTTTAAAGCTGCACATCTCAAGACAATAATAAACTTCCCTGAGAAATCACAAGAAACTAGGTTCTCACTCCAGGTTATGCTGAAGAAAGGGTGTATAAAGCACTGCACAGAATGTGTATGCGCTGAGTGAACTGTCAGGTATGCCCACCAGCACAGCATGTAAAGGCAGCTGCTCCATCTGCGCAAGATCTCTTCCCTCTATCAAGTTTCCACTTCAGCTGAAATGTCAGAAATCGGTGTCTAGGGAGAAAAAAGCAGAATGCGCACCAAAGATGAAAGGCATCTAGGCATAAGCACATCAAGATGCCATTGTAGAGTTAAAAAAAAAGAAAGGATTGGCTGATTTACATTAGCAAAAAAGGTATATTTGCAAAGCCAGCGTGCTTTAATATTTAAAGATGTATCACACATCAATAGCCTGTGATTATCTCCCTCTGAATTACTGCATCCTATCATGCAGTAAGGGAGAAAAAATGTTCTTGATTTCTCAGTATTAGAAAGGGGAAGTACAGCATTAATTTGCATGTTGCCTTTCCATCTATGTGCAGTTTTGTGCAGTGTTTAAAATTGCATTGTTTAGGGACTATCTTCACAGTTTTAAAATCATATTTAGCAGAACACTTAAACGTATTTACATTAAATGGAAAAATAGGAAAGCGGTGGCATAGAATGCCTAGCCACTCTGAACTCCAAACACTGGAAATCTGTATTCGACAGAGTGTAAAAACCATATAAAAACAGTCAGTTGCTGTTATTTGCCATGGTTCCCTCAAGAGAGGTAAAATGATTTATTCTTGTTGATGATTAGCTTTTTAACTGTGAGTTTTTTCCTTGATCAGTGTTCCAGATATATATTTCTCCTCTCATTAAAAGTATTTGCATTTCTGTACTTCCAACAGTTCTTGAGTGTTCATAAATGGGGCTAAGGGGGGAGGGGGGAAGACCAGTATAATAAAAGGTTGTTTAGTTACAGATTTCTAGTATTTGGGATTGAAAATGGTCTTGAAAGGGGCAAAGCCCTTCATTTCAATGGGCTCTATCACGGTCCTTCATCATTGTTAATGCCATATGACAACACCATTCTGAACTGCTGTTTTAAAGACTCTCCTCTAAGCATTTTTCTCATTATTTTTCAGAGCTGAAAACAACCTTTTTGAAGTGTGCTGTCTGCTGTGAATTTTACCTTAATGTGCTGGAGTTACATTCAGAGCTGCTGGCCACAGATACATTAGGAAGATGGAAAGACCAGATCCCCCAGAGATTTCCTCCTGCGCGCCCACAGTTCCACTGCCTGCTCCACAGTGCACGACAAGGAAAGACGACGGGGAAGTATCTTGGCTTTAGTGCAACTACTCTGAAACCTCTAGCACTGATTTGAATGAGAATTCACAGCAAACGACCCCTCTGAATAGGTCTAGTGTGAGTCAGGGCTGGCACCACATTCTCATCTCTCCTTCATCTCTGAAGTAGCAATTAGTCTCTTCCACATTACGGCTGAGATCAGCTTCTCTGGTCTCTTTGCCAGTAGTGGTTCTTAGTTAGTATTTCTTAAGGGCACCTACAGTTCCTCACAGCAGTTGTATTCTACCTGATAGCTCCATGTTTGAGTTGGTATGGCCGCTATGAAAGGTCAGCTATTTTCAGCTCTCCTTTCTGATTTATTTGGAAAGGCAGCCTGATAACTGATGAGCTCTTTAGGTTCTTTGCAGGTGATCTCCTTCCACAGTCTGGTACTTTTATAAGAACTTGTTTACGATGCAGCTGGTTTCCCTGCTAAGGCTCTGGTAGATTTTTAGCCCCTGAAATCCTATGCTAACTTTGAAATAAAAAAAATAATCTGTTTTTTATTTATATTTATGTAAACATTCTGTTTCTTTCTGGTGCTGTATGGCTTTGCTACCCTTACACTGCATGTTATCAATACTGCAGCTGGTCACTCCATTTGAGCTCTCCATTGGTTCATGTAACACTGCTCATGTGAATGAATTCTATTTTGTTGATCCTTTTTATTGCAAAATCACTGCTCAACTTCTCATTTTTGAGAATATTTGTTTTAGCATCAGTGATTTCTGTCCTTGCCTAGACAGCTACTTTTCTTAGCTCAGCCTCCTACTTTTTGGCCATGATTTTAGTAGTAATGTCTGCATTATCCAATCAATAATAATGCCACAGCACACAAGGATGTTTGCTAGTGTTCGCCTTGAGCTGATTTGTTTCTTAGTTGTTAGCTTAGAGAATGTTTTGCACTCTGTCTACAGCCATGAAGATCTGACTCTGTAAGGCTGCAAGTTGTTCTAGAAGATCCTCTCATAGTCCGTCAAAGCCTTTTGAAAACCAAGAAATAAGAGCAGCCTATTCCTTTACCCACTGCTCTACAATTGTTAGGATGCATATCTCATCCATCCAAAGTGCTGAGAGCCTCAGTTGAGCCTGTTCCTTGTTTTGCATCCAGCGTCCCTTTACCCCTCTTACACTGCAGAAGCCTCAACATCTCCCCAGCTCCAGTATTCAGCAAGATCACCCTGTCAGGGCAGTCTAATAAAACTCCAACATTTCCACTATTGAGGAAAAATCTCTTTTTCCCAGGCTTCACTGCACAACTCCCTCAGTGTCATTAAACTGGTGCTGTCAGGTGCCATCAGCTTTTCTGACAGGATTTCATCCATTTCCATCTCCCGGGAGTTTTTTCAGCCTCTTGCAGCTTGTGTTAATGCCTGGCTCAGATTTTCCAGCTTTCACTACTCTTGGCATGAGGGTTGTCTAGAGTAGTTAAAGATTTCTTTGAAGTGATCTGCACATCTGCTTTCCCTTTTGTATTAGCTGTGAATATTTCTTTCCTTTTTTTCCTTGTTTGGCACATTTCCTCCATTTAGTCTCTTGCTGAAATGCTTTGTCTTTTCCCATTATAGCAGCAGCATCTGCTTTATCTCTTACATTTTTCATCTTTTTCTGTCTTTCCCTACAATGCTTTTCACTAGTGGTTTTAGCTTCTGCTACTCCTGTGCCTTCTTCCAATTTTTTTTTATTCTTACCATTTTGGAGTTCTCCCTTCTCTCGGCAAAGGGCCACATCTTCTGCCTGTAATTTTCTCCAGTTATGACTCTTGCAGTTTAATAACATTGCTGCTGAGCTGATCTCGGGGCTGCTGAGTCACTTTCACCTGTGTTTCACAAAGCCTCAAATGAATTCCTCAGCATCAATCTGAGCTTTCTCACAGTATCTTTCTGCAGTGCCATTTTGTACTGTTTGCCAATGCTGACTACTGCTTGAAGTCACTAATTTGCAGTTTCATTTACAGGTTGGCAACGCCAAAATTTTGGTCAGCGATACCAGCGATGTACCTGTGGTACTGTGCCTTGGACAAATGAGTTGAATTTTGTTTTGCCACCTACCAAACGTGCAAGTCTACATGCGTAACTACAATGCTTTCAAGAAGAGGCATGAAATCTAATTCAATGACTCTGCCAAGAGAATAAAAGAACGGCTTTCTGATTCAGACTCTAGTGTCCTACTTCAGGTCACAGCCTGTACTGCTTTATTAAAGAAGGAGAACAGCAGAGAGTGATCCTTCCTGGTCTATCCTCCCGGTTTCCAACAATAAAAATTATGGACTTCCTGCACCAGATGTTTCACGAAAACCACTGTGTTTAAACAGACAATAATGGAAATAACCTTCCTGATTCCTTCTAAAGTCTATTTGAATTTATTATACTTTGGGATCCAAGATATTCTTTGCCAATGAGTGACACAAAGCAACTAAAAGTTGTGTTTAACACCTGCTTGATTTTTTTAATGACTTGAGAGATCCCCTCAACATCCTCTAGTGATATCTTAAGAGGAACCACAAATATTTGTTCACATGTCAACATCTCCCTGTCTTACATGATTTTATGTCATATTTCCTGCACTGCCTTTTCCTCTGTTATCTCACCCTTGAGATCATAATTTTTAAGAGCTTTTGTTGTCAGACCTTGGAAAAAGTAGTCTCATATCCACATGCTCATAATCCACCTTCACAGAGCTATAAATACATTTGTAGGGCATCACATTCTCACAAAAGCCCACTTCCCACACCTATCCATGGACCCAGTAGTTCTATTTTTTTTATTACCATTTCTATGACTTTGCAAGTATGTAAGTTGGACCTACTGATCTTTAGTTCTTCTCACCATTACAGGAAGTCTTTATAAACACAGATGGCACGCTTCCTCTCTTCCATTCCTCCTCTACTGCTATTAATGTAGGCAGCAGCTTACTCCACAATTAATAATTCAGCAAGTTTGTAGAGGAGTTCTTTCAGAAGTCTGAGGAGGACTCTATAGAGGAACCTTTAGAAGTTCTAAAAGAAGAGACTTAAAACTTCAGAGATTTCTAAAGGTTCCTCTAAAAAGAAGCCTGGCTTTTAGAAGCCAGTCATCTGGCTTGCTATAGGCTTTGCCTATTTGTTACCATTCGTTTTGTCACGATCTTTCACTTGTGGAACCACTTTGGCTGATATTTACCAGGTTTCCCTGTAGACTGTTATTATCACATCTTAATTCAGTAATAAAGACCACATCAAAATGAAAGTCGGATCGTCACATCCTGTCAATAACACTATGGCAGTAATTGTTGAAAACATCTCTGTTCTCATTGCAGTGTTCTTTGGGAGTGGAGCAGTAGATCTTTTACCAATGGCTGATTTTTTAGTAACTGGCTTCGATCTAGCATATATTCCACACTGTTGATGAAACTAAGCCAATGAGCGACTCTTCCACCGCAGTTTCCATTATAAGTACTGTTTGGTCATAATATGTATAACCACTATGATATGAATAGCTATTGCTTCTCTCCTCTAAAATACTTCTGATCTGCATCTGCTCTTACTGATATTTTTTTTGAAACCAAGGTTGTCACCTCCATCATGATCTAAAGGGTTCTTATGGACCTTTATCATTCCTTGTCTGAATTATTATACAAACAATATCACAGTCAAGGTGCCAGGGGTGTTTCTTCCCAAGGTACTTTCTGTTGGCAGACCTTAACTTTTCAGGACCTTAGCTTTTTGAAGTGAATACCTACCAGGAGCACTCATAAAGTACAAGCATTAAATAGTGCTTGCATAGTCACTTTCACTAGAGTGGTAACCTGATTCCACTTGCCTTCCCATTTTCCTGAGGTCGTTTTACTGACCAACAACCATACCAAAATGCCACATATCTACTTTCCATTCTTTCCAGCACTGGGGCCTTAATTTAGCATTTTTTATTCTTAACCCCCATCCTTCGCTCTTTAAAAGACTTTTAAGATTGTTTCTTGATATGGTAGCAGGACACAGTTCTTTCTGTTAAAGTGCTGTATTAAAAATTACTTTTTGTAACTATTTGAATATAGTAGTGCCATAGGCGAGAAAGAATTAAAAAAAATGCTCTTCTCTGACACCCACCCAGCACATTGGAAACAAGCAGTTTAACACAGTAACTTTAATCACAGACAGACATACTAACCTAATATAGGTTTGTTTCACTCATAGTTGGAAATTCTCAAAATGCAAATAGTTTGAATACATTTCAATATCTGTTCTTTCATTTTCATGACTTTCGCCCCTTGGCGGAGAGTACACAGTTACTAGTTTTTTTCTTTTGCTCCAAATTTCTGTCATTATCCAATGTAACCAGCAGTTTTCTTATGCAAATACTCATTGTTCTCAGTATGTTTGCCCTTCACAGCTTCTCATTTTATGGTAATCACACAAGATCTTTTTCTTTTTAAAATCATGCTGTACCAACAAGATAAAGAATGTAAAAGGAATCCAAGTAAAAACTCAGCTGAATGACATGAAAAGCAATGGAACATCTATTCATCGGTTTCTATTCCCTGAAAACACTGGTCATACAGGAAAGAATTGCTAATCACCGCATTACTTTTTGATCTCATTTTTCCTCCCCTTTTCCTTGTGAGATGTACATTTAGGGCAAAATCACTCTATTCTAAGGTAGCAAAATTATAATTGAATCCATCTCTGTCTAACTAAATGAAATGCAGTCTCTCAAAGGCATCTCTCTTCTTTCTGGAAAAAAGAATGTTTTGTTTTATGACTGGTTCTCCCTCGTTCAGATGTCATGATGTCTAATGGTAAGAGGTAATCTGGAAAAAAATAAGCTCAAACTTTTTCATAAAGACTGAGAAGTTCTTTAGAAACAAGGAAAGGTGTCTATACGCCTCTTTGGTATTGCTTTGATATTAAACATTCAGATCCCATCTGGTTCTTTACCCATAGCCTACTTTGGAGAAATGACTATTCATCACAAAAGTAAAAATGTACCTTTTGTTACTAGCCAGTTTTGTGAAATATAAGACTTCTGTAGTAAGTTTAATAGAGATTTATCTTTTTTTTTACCATAGTGGATACATATATCAGAACATATGTAAGTGTACAAGTGCAAGAGTGCACATAATTTTACTCATCTCTGATCTCAAACTATGAGAAAAATACAGAAATTTCTCATAAAACAATCAATATTTCAGTGTGAAAAAAAAAATCAAGCCAAACTTGCAATAGCCACATATTAAGTAATCTACTCTGTTCACTTTGTAGGTCTAGAAAGTGAAGTTTTTAGTCACAAGGAGTGCTGCTTTCATTATGTTGTCTATGACATTAAAAGCGAGTAACATTACCAGGCAGACTAAAACCTCATAAACCTGGAATGAAGTTCTTCTGCTAAGTTAATGTTAAGCAACTAAACAGATGCCTACAACAGACATTTTATAATGAAAAACTTTATAAATACAATTAAGTCTGTAATTTGAATCATTTTATGCAATGTCATTAAATACAAAGACTCTGTCAGAAACAGAAGAGGAAAAAAAAAAAGAATGTTACTGTTCATTCTGTGATTTCCTGCCAGGATATTAAAGGCTTTCAAAATGAGCCACACATTTGTAACACAGACACTGTAGGATTAGGAAGACTGTAGGATCAAGTGTTCCAAAAACCAAAATGGAAATGCTTATCTAGTTATGGAAAGTGGATGAAGCAATTAATTTGAACAGTGTAGCATACTGTGTGCACACCTACGTGTCCCAAACGTAGGTACTGAACACGTGCCAGCTTCAATTCTCTTTTTTTTTTTTTTTTTTTGGTAAATTGAAAGTTTCAGAGAATACTCTGCATTTACTGAGGCAACAGTGAGATTCCATGAGATATTACATGTGAAAAGACTTTGAGTGAGGCAAAAGCAGAAAGCTCATTAGGTTAGTACATAAAACATAATTGTAGCCCGCACCAGTAATTTACAGACACTTCTCAATATATTCATACTTTAGAGAAAAAAAAAAACACCTTTAACCATAGAATCAAGTTTAAACTCCCTAGAAACTAGAATTATTTTGAAAGATTTCTCTTTGATATAATTATTTTCCAGCTAACCTCTCAAATATATCATCATTCCCAGCAGTGGTAAAAGAGAGACTTTCACAATCCCAAGAATATAAATACCTCCATGCCTCCTTAGGTACCTGCGTAATCAGCCTGATTTCCCAAAATTACTTCAAACATAATAGGTTTCCTCGATTTTTGCTGATCATCTATAAATGTAAGCACATTTCACTGGGAGACACAAATAAATTGCTCAGTGTTTTTTTCAATAACTACATCAACAATGTAAGTACCTCCACGCCTAAAGCAAAGCATTCCTGTTTGGAAATCCCATCCCCTCCTTGAGTTTTCCTCCTTACCTGAGAAATTGACTGTGAAAATGAGAAGCTATACACTTAACATAAATGAGTCTCTACCATACAATGAGCAGGAATATCAAAGCAAAACATGTCTGCTCACCTTTGCCTTGCGAAAATGGTAGACTACCAGCATGCTTATGAAGTCCAGCAGCATACAGAGCGTTTGGAATGAGATGATAGCCAGCCGTAAATACTTGTCCTCCTGTGCATAGCAGGGAGTATCATCTGTACAGTAAGAACATCCTTCCCTGCAGGGCAGGCAGGTGTAGACTTCCTCCGACAATTCACCACCAGAAAAGCGATTTTCTCCATCCTTTCCTGAAAGTATCAGAAGGGTAAAGGGAGATACCATTAGCTGTACGGGATGGGCAGTTCATCCATACAGGAGCAAACCAGTCCTCTGCTGACTCCCTTTCCCACCCTGTTGGCCTCTCTCCTGAAGTTACAAAACGGTCTGCCAGGGAGGCTTTTCTCATTTCACCCTCCTTTGCCACATTCAGAAAATGCAGACCAATTAAGACACGAGGGAAAGTGAGCTTAATAATTGCCAAACGCTTTCCCAGTGTATTTAAAGTGGGCTAAATCTGCATGGGAAATTCTTTGAAGGAGACTTCTGAATGGGGACAAAGTTACATCAAAGATTTGGGAATAAGGAAAGGATTTTACACAGACACATGAAGAGCAGACCCATTAACAACTACATGTTCAAAGTACAAGCTCTGATCCTATTTCAGATTGTTCCTCAATTTCATACAGATGCTATCTAGTGAATTAATTAGCTTCAAGTTAGATAAAACCCATCTTAACTAACATTTGTTCAGCATGTTGTTGCATGATTGCACTGCTGTGTCCCCAAAGCAAAACCAGTGCGCTTACACTAAGTATAATTTTCCACTGTTCACACAAGCACACCAGGAAATCTGGAAAACCTATTGGCAAGTCAACATTTTGTCTATGAAAATCAATGACTCTGGAGCTGACATCTTGTCCATCAAAGTGAACCCACCAACAGAGCACACGGCAGGACTCCTCCTTTTTCTGATCCACGAACACTTGCCCGTAACCCCCTGTAAGACTGCTTGCCTTACAAGCAATTAATGAAATAAAAAGGTGAAAGAAAAAGTGGGCAAAAGAGAGTGTTAAATAAGAAAATATGAAAATGTTTAATACAAGCAAGACAGGCTTAGGAGCTTCCAGAAACAAGAGAATGTGGATGAAGCCAAATCAACGGTGTGTTAAAACGGGTGATAACTTCTCTCATTTTTCACAAAACTAGAGAATTGCTCCAATATTGTTGATCAAAATTCTCCTCCTCTGTCAGCGAAAGTAGTAAATCACGCATTGTTTAGTCTTAATTCAAGAGACAACCTACTCCAGCAATGTTGCATGTGCACAGTGGCTTATGAAACTCTCTTCAGACTTTTAGCTTGAAACATTTGAAGCAGAAGGTTATCTACAAGAGTAATTATTTCTTGCTTTCTCAAATCTATGTATGAATGCACATGAGCACACATCTGCTGACAGGCAAAACCTGGGAAAGGGACAAAGAGGCCGGATACCCAAGTCTGTTTATTTGTCATGCCGTTCCAGCAGCCCAGTGCTCCTTGTCCTCAGTGTAGGATGCTTCGCTCCTGCATCCTGCAGTGAGTAGAGAACAGGCTGGTATTTCTCTTTGGAGCTTTAGTAAACAAAGATATTGGAAACCTGAATATAGCAGAGTAGTGCTGACTCATGCCGGTAGCCAGATTTTCTTAGATCCAAGCAGACAGCAAGAAGACATCTTGTGTCTTTTTGACCCAGACTGTGGGAGGCAGGAATGGAAATGTTGGAAAATAATCGTGCATGGGCATCCCAAGAAGGTGGAGAACTTCTAAGGAAGACTAATCTGAATATATCCGAGGACTGGAACTCCTTTTCAGAGCAAATACCGATGGACGGCAGCCCATTATCATTCCAAGAGCTTTGCCAGAAACCATCTTCTCCTTATCTAACATTACATCTTTGTTTTCTAATTACAGCTAGAACAATGGACCCACACTGTCCTCTGTCAGAGACAGAAGTCACCGTCTCCCACTCCCATTTCCATACCCAAATCAAGAGCGCTCTACCTATGGTCAGAGTTTTCCACTTTGCCTCCTCAACATTTGCACTCATGTCAACCCCCTTTTCCACCACGCACCCATTCCTTTATCGTTTCCATGAAGGGCTGTCCTTCAATTAGCCCATCTCCAAAAAAGATTATTTAATGTCTTTAAAACCTCACATTTCTGAGCCACACACGAGCCACTTATTAATACATTTTTATTGTGGTAACTAAATAAATTATTTTCAGTGTAAAAACTTAGCCACTGAAAAAATATTTAAAACCTAAAGTTATGAGATTAAGTCACAAATATTATAGCAATATGGCTTGCTAATTTTGCATGTTGCTAAACTTGATATTCTTATTTTATTTCTGAAATGTTCAACCTGAAAGTTGTTGCAAATAACATTATAATCCATTTTATCAAGCATTTTCTTTTCCGAGTCATGCATGGAAGTTTCTTCATGTGTATGCTTGTCACATACTCAATGATAACAGCCAATAAACAGTTGCACGTTGCAGTAGATATCCCAAGGACATGACTTCATAACACAACTGCGAGTCTTTGCTTAGATGTGTCTGGTGTCATGCTGGCTGCTGTATCCTGCACTGACTGAATATCTGGTGAATATCTTTTGACTTTGAAATGATTCGACATTATAGCTAATATAGGAAAGATCCAAAAAATTGGATCTATTTGAGATTTACACAGTGTGATAAGGAATTATGAACAATCCTCTTTTATTTTTTTTTTCCTTGACAAAAAGAAAGAGCATTGTTCAGACACTCTGAAAGAAGTTGTTGGGAAAGCACCGATCATTATATTTACCACTGACTTGGAGCTTGTTTGTCCACCCACATCCTTGCCCTGACTATATGTCTCAGGGCACTGCTTCCTACTTCATAGTTGAACATTTCAGCCCTTTACATCTGGCCTTGTTCCCCTCACCAAAGTCAATGTAACATCAACTCAATCCACAGACAGTCCAAGCCAAGCATGAAGTTACTGCCTCCTACAGCACTGCTGGAGATTTCACTGTGCCATGCCTTCTCCTGTTTCAGCAGCTCTTTGGGATTACACATGCCTTCTCCAGCGAAGCAAATCAGGTTTTCCTCCCAAAAAGATGGCAAAAGATATCAGACACCAGTAAGGTAGATGGACAGGAAGCCAATTCTGCTCCATGTAAGGCAGCAGCGGTTTTAGCACTGACACAAATGAGATGGAAGCAAACACTGAAAGACTGACTGTGCTGCAGAAGTTCAAACTGAGGACGAGGAAGGTGTAAAAAAGTACCGTCCTCAAGGAAAAAAGGAAAAGAAAAAAAATAGAATGCAGTAACAAAAAAAAAGGGATAAAATGGAAGGAGAAAAGAACAAAGAATTGTTAGATAGTAGGAACAGGGACACAAACTAACATGAAGTATAATAAGGAAAATGCTTGAGTACTGGAAAAATAAAACAAAAAGCTTAAATGCTTCAGCTATGTCCCTTCTACCATATTTTTTCCCTAGTTCTTCCCTCTTTTATCCCAGCCTTATTTTTCTGTCTGATCGGTCCATCTGTTTTTGAAACGGTCTCCTGAGGGTAACTCTTCATCAGCTTTGGTTCTCCTAAACACACTCTGCTATGCAAGGAGTGCCTCAGCAGCTGCGACATTGCCAGCCGATATCTTCCCGCAAAGTAAGAATGGCACCACAGGCTGCCAAGTGCCAGGGCAGGGAATGCTACCATCCCCCAGAAAATCATCCCAGACCCCAGTGAAAACTCAGCAGGTGAACACAGAGAGCATGGCAGGTGCTGAGCAGAACTAAAGACTGATTCTGCTTCTGTTCTGTGATAGCATAAATTAGGAACACCACCAGTAGCATCAGCGATGCTGCAGTAACTCAATATGTGTGAATATAACTGGACCTGCTGGCATCAATGCCTGGTGATCAGCCATGGCCATAATCCTCACCCCAGAACGCGATCACTGAAGTCAGTGACAGCCTTCATACAAGCACAGATCTGCATGTGCAACTTCTGCTGAAGAACCAAAGCCAATGGGCAGGTGTAAAAATGGGAATTCCCATTAGAGAGTCCCAAATCCAGACAAAAGAGCCACCTCTGGTGCAAGCACCTTTTTGCACTGGGCAGGTTCCACATCCGAATGGCAAGAGCTGAGCAGAATGTCTGCAATACACGGATGATGCATTGCCAAAGAATGAACTTTTAGGTTGAACAAAGCACCGCTGTTCTACTAAGGATCTTCCAATGCAAACCTGATTACCCCATGAGGCAGAGAACATAACTCCTTTGGAGAAGGGTGTTACTAAAGTGTTAAAATGTATGTAGTCAGCAGTTAGTTTATTCTGCCTATACTTGTAGTGCTACCTAAAAATGACCCATTAGGAGAAATTGCATGATCATGTATCCAAGCACTTCCAGGTTAATGCAACTTGCATACATGAAATACATCTTTTCTAAAATCAATGTCTGTCCTCAAAAGAGACCCTGGAATATGGCAATAATTCTGTGCCCCACTAGTACCCAGGGTCCTTATTAACTAACACAGAAAAACCAGAAAGGTTTGACTTATTCTGGCACTGTCAGTTCTGAAGAACAAACTCAGCCTTGGGAAGGAAACGCTCTCCTACCTGCCTTCCTATTCAGTAAGAGAACAGCCTAAATTTCAGCTGTGCCCTTGTCTCACACGCACTTGAGGAACCTGCAACATGTGTGACCTCCCTGGGAGCAGCAACACCCAGCTGCTTGAAGTCAGAAAAGAAACTGATTTCCACAACCTTTCCTGCAGAAAGAAACCTGCAGAAAGATGTTTATGGAACATCGCATCTTGGTGTTTGGGGCCCCAGCTGAGTTTGCAGAGGAGGCCAATCAGCAGCCTTCTAAGCCTTCCCACCAGCAAACCGTGTAGAGTGTCCAACATGCCCGCAAAGCCACTTTATCCAGCTGTCTTTCAGGCTCAATCCAAAACATCTGGACCTAAAGCAGAACCTTACCCCCACTTAAAACTCTGACACTTCAGGCACAATGTGCAACTGTAATTAACCATATTTTGCTGCAATGCAGAATCCCAGTATCATTGAGAAACACTCCCATTTCAAGACACGACACACTCAATCCAATTTTTCAGTCCACAGAAGTACAAAACTGGTCATTTTTTCTATCTATCTATGTGCTTACTTACAGCTCAACTTGAGACCTGCAAATCTTTCCTGCCTCTATATTCCACTAGGAATATGTTCTAAACGATTAACATTTCTACTCAGTTTCATCTCTTTCATCACCAGACTTCACCAACCTATCTCCACAAAGAGACCTTCAGGTCAGACAGTTTCTGTCAAAACTGCCTGCTGGATTCATGTCTAGAACCCTGCATTAGCATAATTTTGAACCTCC
The DNA here is from genome assembly GCA_013396915.1 of Stercorarius parasiticus. Lineage (NCBI taxonomy): Eukaryota > Metazoa > Chordata > Aves > Charadriiformes > Stercorariidae > Stercorarius > Stercorarius parasiticus. The sequence continues at coordinate 111,851 of VWZL01006077.1, forward strand.
AGATACATACTACAGCCATTTCAACAGCTGGTTCAACATTTCAGCAGCTGGTGACAGGGCTAGGTCCCCTTGAACCACTGTTTTTTCTCCCGTTACTTCACAGTCATTTCCAGTCTCACACTAGTCATCTCACTGTTCACTTTTTGAAATTACCTATAGAGCTTGGCAGATTGAGCTGCATCTGTACGAATTAAAGCAGTTCTTTATTACTGACTGTTTCAAAACTCATGTTTATGTTAGCTCATGGTAACATATGCTCAAATCAAAGTGACGCCAGATCACGTAATTACACACCCTAAAATACCAGCATATGCAAAGACTTCCGTGAGACAAATTTCACTCAATATTAGCTATTTAGAAGCTAAATATCCAATCTAAGGTAGTTATATGGGCTCCTCCTTCTATAGTAAATGGATAAAAAAGGTTATTTGCCTGAAGAGTTACTTTTTCCATCTAAGACAAATTCTGCCTTTCTAAAGCAGCAGAATTACCCTCCAGAGGAGCCACGCTCTCGATGCTGACTGCAGTTGAAACCTAGGTGACTATACATACCAAGCATACACATTTTAGACGGCTGATATGAAATAAATGAATCTCATCCCTAATGATCAATGCTGTTACGATCTCTAGCCACGTTATTTTTATGTGGTCTGTGGCATTTGGTATGACAAAAATCCAAGAATGATTATTATTCATATGCTCCAATCCAAGAATGATTATTATTTATATGCTCATCCAAGGAGTTAAATCCCAACTCCACTTTAATTCACTGTACTGCAGGAGCAACTAAACATCATCCTTACTCTTATCAAAAGATTCACACGGCCCAGAGAAAAAGCACTACCACAAGGCTGCCTTCTGCGACACTCCACAATAAGAAAAGGGAAACAAACACTCACCAGGTAAACTGTTGAACAAACACACTGTGCTATTTATGCTACATATATATATTCAGGAGATATGATGTATGTATCTCTTGCATATACATACATATATATATATATATGAGAGATATATTGAGTTAGGGGTAAAATATCTTGGCCAATCTATATGCAAACCAGATCAAATCAATAAAAAACAGGCCAACCCATGACACAGGTCAAAGAATTTAATATCTGGAACTCAGGGCTGCAAACAAATAGGGAATTCTAAAATTTTCCTAATATTAAAAGTTACTCACCTTTCATCTATAATCCCTGTCACTTTTTTTCATAAGCAAGCAGAGCTCAAGAGTAACTAATACAGGAAGGAACTTGGAAGCTTTATTTGCAGCTTTGCAGCACGGGGGCATGCTTTTACCAGTATCGTGTCATACAACCCTGCACATGATTTACCAGTACAGAACACCTAAATCTGTGAGTTTCACAGAGGTGCATGTTAAGTGTTGAATACTACTAGAGGAATTTCTATAGTGGAACAGGAACAGCTACATTCACACAAGGCAGGAGACAATACACGCAGTCCTGGACCAAGCTTTGTGAAAGCTACTCATCGCCATTCCCTGGGCATCTCATACAAACAGCTCCCGCAGCAGAGAGCTGACAACATGAACCTTTGGCGACAGGATGGTGCGAAGAAGCTGGGGATGGTATTCACTCGAAAGCAGGAGGCAGAGAAGGACGCCCTGTTACACCTTCAAGCAACAGCTTTATACTTGTGACTGCAGCGTAAACTCTACTAGTATAACTGCAACAATTTTGGCACAAAATCTGTGCAGGGATTACCCTTTGGTCATATGATGAAAAAAACGGACATCAACTTTGGGCATGCAGTTTATATTTTTTCCCTGCTGAGTATCAACCAAGTTGATTCCCTTACTGTGGGCAACTCAGTCTAAGAACCATACAACGTGTGTCCTGGGCAAGTGTCATCTGTATCATACACCCAACCAGACTCTCAGGCCTGACCCATCTCTAATACCTCATCAGCAAGTATTAGAGTTCGGATGCTCCTTTGGATTCTCCTTTGCAGATGAAGGAAAATGAAAACAATTAAAGCCCGCACAAAGCCAGAGGCTAGGGCATTCTAGTTTGCCCTGACCAAAGAGAACATTACTAGATTAATTTCCTCAACACTTGTGCTTGAGCACAGATGCCAGAAATCTGTTTCCTCATAGCAAGACTTCTTTTCATGTTTTCTAAATTTATTTACAAATCAAATATTCTTCAAGCGGGTATGTTTTACAGGATCCTCAGGAGTATCGTGAATGACAAACCAAAGGGCTGGAACCCCTTCAGTGATTATATAATCGAAGAGATGCAAACCACGGGGACTTTACTGTATAACCCTGACAAGGATAAAAAGGAACCCTGCATTATTAATGCTAGTTCTGTTTTCATTTTTCTTTTTTTTTTTTAAAACTCAAGCAAAGGCACTTACTCTGAAAGCTGTTCATTGAGAAGATGCTGGGATGATAGAATCCAGGCTTGCAAATACATTTGTAGGCTCCGAGCACAAATCCAAGGCCTTTAATTGGCATGCACTGTGAGAAAGGGAAAAAGAAAAGTCATGCAGATGATCATACAACTATATACTCAGATGTACATTCAAGCATAAAAAGATTACAAGATACTGTGAGCAGACTTCTAAGAATAAACGGGCACCCCTTCCAGTCTGACAGTATTTTCTCAGAGACTTTTCCCATCGTCATATATCGCTCCGATTTTTTTTTTCCTTATTCATCACCAGCAAACAGCAAAGACAGTTATAATCAAGCCTGTCCCACTGATAAACTGACCAAGAGCTAAATTTGACTCTTGTATTTTGGCTCTAGGTGGGACATCAGACGGCTGTGTTTTATCCTGGAGAGTTTCCAGCCCTTTTCCCCAGCAGAGCAGGTGGGGTTCTGACAGCTGGACCTCACGCTACGTGAGGGAGAATGTGGACACCTGCAGCCAAGCCACCAACCTTCCGTGGGCAGCACATGCTGGTGCTGGTGCCCCTGCTGCACCAGCAACCCTACCGGAATGGAGACTGACCCAGCCAAAACAAACCAACAACTGGTTAGAGAGAATGGCTGCAGACCTAAATCTGACCTAGGTGAAAGAGAACAAACATACTTCAATCAGAGCCCCCTACTTCTAAGCTCTCTTGTCCCTTTTCAATGAAGTAATAGGTGAAACAAGTTTTATTTTAACTCAACTTCATTTTTGCTTAATTTTGACATAAGGACGACCAGAGCAAATTTATTACAGTGACAGAACACCTACTGTCAGCCCATTTCTGTACAACAAATAGACTGCCTAATATAGAGGGAAGAAACAGTTCAGCAACATAAAAGTAGAAACACTGGTAAAATGATTTTCCCCCAGTATAGCTTATTTCCCTTTACAGTCGGCTACTGTACTAGATGCCTTTCCCATCAGTATACCAACATGTCTCCATGAATAGGAACTAGACACTAGTGGTTCCTTGGTAAGCAATTGAATGATTTAACTAAAACACCCTCTTTCCTCTCACTTCCTTATGTTTCACTTGTTTGTGACTGTGACTTTAGAATAAGCTTCAATCCGTAACTGCCTGCGACTGGGAAGAAGATGCAGCGGACAGGGTTTAGTTAAAAAAATCTGAGTTTCAAAAATTAAATGCAAACCAAGAGAGGACAGTCTGCACTGATACTTAAACAAAACCTCCATTTTTTTAATCTCATATTTCAGCTTGGTGACATAATTCTGCCTGACATTGGGAAAGCCACTTTGCTTTTTTTTGCCTCAGTTCCCCAGATGGCATCGTCTTTTCTCTCACCCTTTGCCAATCTGATGTCTGTTCACGTACTGCAGGCCTGTGGGTGCTATTGGAAAACAACTAATAAGCAGGAAACTGGCATGCAAGAACACTGAAAATTCATTCAGCCTTTGTATAAACACGAAAGCAAGAAGAAACGGAAAAAGAATGCACAAATCATTTTTCTTCACACTTCATCTTCACCCTACAGAAATGTGACTGTTGACAAGGTGGATGACGGGAGAAATCGAAGTGGGATGAGTGTGTTTGCAAGTCCAATGACAGCAAAACCTCTTTAACCAAGACAAAAAAAATCAGTTAAAGTAGTAAAAAGAATTTTTCAGGGGAAAATTCTGTTCTGGCTTCTTGCTTTGTAATGGGAAGATACACGCTGCTGTAGAGACTACATTTTCTTTTTCAGGGGGAGGAAGAAAAGAAGTAGATTCTACTGAATTCTGCGAACACCGCAGCACCCCTACCTGCAATACCACATCCATAATTCATTCTCACTGAACAAATTCTTCGCATAAAATGTGTCACAGGCTCATAAATCTGTTCTGCATCAAAATAAACGCTTTACTGGTGATTCTTTAACACATATGCAATGCTCACACCAAATAAAATTCTGTAACTTTTATTCTTTCACTGACCAGTCTAGAACTTGAAAATCACAGAATCACAGAACAGTAGGGGCTGGAGGGGACCTTCGGACCACACAGTTGGGCCATCCAGTCCAAACCCCTGCCAAAGCAGGGTCACCTAGAGCAGGTTGGACAGGATCGCATCCAGGTGGGTTTTGAATATCTCCAGAGAAGGAGACTCCACAACCTCTCTGGGCAACCTGTTCCACGGCTCTGTCACCCCAAAGTAAAGAAGTTTTTCCTTATGTTCAGATGGAATTTCCTGTGTTCCATTTTGTGCCCGTTGCCCCTTGTCCTGCCGCCGGGCACCACTGAAAAGAGTCTGGCCCCATCCTCTTGACACCTGCCCTTTAGGTATTTATAAGGATTGACGAGATCCCCTCTCAGTCTTCTCTTCTCCAGGCTAAACAGACCCAGGTCTCTCAGCCTTTCCTCATCAGAGAGATGCTCCAGTCCCCTGATATGTTCGTAGTCCTCCGCTGGACTCTCTCCAGTAGTTCCCTGTCTTTCTTAAAATGAACCAAATATTTCAAACGCTGTTATCTTTCCTTGGTCTAGGATATTATCCTTGTTTCAAGTCTTTGGCAGCTGTAATGAACACCACAAAATCCATCAGTCACATCCTGTTTCTTGCAATCCACATAATCTTATGCAGAGGTGTAATAGGAATCAGAACATCAGTCTGTTGAAAGGAGGGAAGGAGAGAGGGAGAGAAAGAAAGCCTAGATCCCTCTAGATGCAGTTTCAAACTCTGAAATTCCACCATGCTCAACATTGCATGAAAACAGAACTGGTTACAGCTTGACTTTTTTTAAGAAATTGCAGCAGCTAAGCAAGGAAGAACACTAAATAGCACGTGGCAAAAAATGGGGAAAATATTTTTCCTGGAAAGAAAAATTTCCCCTCTTTTTACAACTGATTTAATAGTTAATAGTACATTAACCAATGGTGGTAAATATTATGGTGAAAAATGTAATACTGAGTAAGAGCTTGCTGGTGTACAGAAGGAGTTTAGCAAAATCCAGATTCCTTTAATCAGGGTTCTTTTGTCAGACATAGAGGCTTTTCCTGGCTGTGGGTGAATCTGCACAACACTCGGCCAGCACATGCAAGCCACTTTTGCCCTTGCTCTTGGCAAGTGGCATCCGGTTTCCAGCGACCCCCGTGGCAGACCCAGAGCCAGAGCTGGAGCCCTGCAAAGCTGTCCCTGCTCAGCCATGGCAGCGCACAGCATCGGTCGTGGGCTTCAGACTGCCAGGAGCACAGAGACTGAGCAGCCCACAACAGACTGGGTAGACAGAGCCAGTAAAATATTAATCTGCTGCTAAATTACTTAATATTTGATCCATATAGAACCTAGCACCAAAAAAGGCAGATGTGTGAAAAATATCTGCCTCCACATAAGCAAAAAAAGGAAGCATAAAACTGACCTGGTTCCAGATTTCATTATAAATGTGAAAGAAAATCTCTGGGAATAAAAATCACCATATTCCTGAGAATTTTTTTTCTTCACTAGTGGCCATCGGCTTTTTAAAACCCATGCTTTATTTAATTCATAAGGGCAGCTACCTTAGGTTAGACCAGAAGCTCCATTTAGGCTTCTATCACATCTCTTACATGCCCAGCAGCAAGTGTCGAGGCAAACAGTGAAAGATGCAGGGTGGCTATCGAGTGAGCTTTCCCCTGTACGCCTCTCAGGACATCACACGCCTAAATGGCATTTGTATTGCTTTAACTTCCAGCCAGTAGTACTTCTAGACGGCTTGGTTACAACTCAATACAGCTTTATCATAATCTTTGCTAAAAAGAGAATAATAGGCGTCTGTACAATTCACAAAGCACATCTATTCTAGCTGTCTATTCCCTGGTTTGCAAGTTTATACTTTCAGCTTTACAATATTTGTATAATGTAACGACTCGCAAGTTTAACATAGTATGCTTTACATGATTATACAGCCAGCTCAAAAAAATAAGATATTCAATTAATATCTATCTTGAAATTCTTCATAAATAAACAGGCCCTGAATAAACACAGACACATCACCTAAACCAGTTAAGAAAGGTTGTATTAGTTTAATTTGTATGCTGCTTGTTATAAAGGACAAATTTGGAAACATCTATTGTGATAAAGAAAGTAACTGCTGAAAAGAAAATAAATCCTTCAAATAACCTGTGCAATTGCTTTGGAAGCCTGAGCCAAATCTTCCGGCACAGGAGAGGCAAAGCCCTTCATCAGACCTGATTAGCCAGAAATCAAGTGACAAAGTATTCAGCAGGTACACAAAGCAGGTGTTACATCCACACCAGAACACAAAAGGGAAGAAACCAGGCAAAAAGAAACTAGTAGTTTACGAGAAAGCTTGTGGCATCATGTCCTACATGTAATTTAGAAACATAGATAAACCACCAAATAAATCTGGCCCATGGCATTCTGGAGCACAGGGGTTAAAATAGTAATTTTAAAATTAAAAAATAAAAGAAAAAAGATTAAAAATGCAGCCACCCTTGCCTAGGGTATTTCAAGTTTTTCAAAGAGCATCTTTCAAATGCTCATCTTTCATGCATACAGCAATGGGGATGTCTCCCTTTTCTAAAGTCAACCCCTTGTTCAAAGGACGTAATAAGAGCAAAGTCATGATCAAAAAAGCTTAGCAAAAATCACACCAATAAGCCCACATTTCTTTGCTCTGGTTTGGGGCAGCACGTGGGGAATTTCTAGAAAATACTATGTACAGAAGAGTCATTTTGTGCCTGGCACATGACGGCAGCTGGAGCAGGTTGGTGACCTGCGGGACTATGAGAGCTCCTTTCTGAGCCTGTTTACCATGTTGTCAAGTTGTCAAGCTCACTCATAAAAATAAACGAAAGAAGATAAAAGTCAGAGTCCTGACGAAGTCCAAGACAGCTCTGTCACTGAAAAGGCTTTACCGGTTATATTTTCTCACTTCATTTACCCTTCAAGAGCAGAGTTTCGTGTTAAAGCATGTTTGCAGCCTGCTCAGAAGTGAACAGTGACCACATTCACACATACAAAGGCCTCGTGCATCACCTGGGAGCCCCTCGCTTGCCTCCGGATGGCTCAGGAAGCAGCCAACCTGTCAACAATGCTCTCTTCAAACACAACATTTTGTTTCAAAAGGACAGGACAGGGCTGGCCACCCCATAATTTACACTGCAGGGTTACTCGGTAGACCCCCATAGTTTTCTCCTACTTTCTGAGCGCATCAGTGGAGTTAATTCTTTTTTAAATTCAAGTTTAAAAATGTGTTTTCCAACAACAATGGACTCACAATGACAGTGACTTGTTTAAATCCTGAGTGAGACAAAGCACAGCAATAGCTGCTCTGATTTGGCTGACAGCAAAGGCAGCCATCAGGACAACACTTGTCTCGATAGTTTGAAGCTTTGCTAAAAATTCCTCGCTGCTTTTTAATGTGATTTTTCATTATTTTGGTGTTGGGACCAGCGTGAATATTGATGGTAAGGAGTCTCAGCTCAGTCACCCAGATAATTATAAATTACATACGATCATTAAAGTTATCATGTCTGATTTTTTATTAATCTTAGCTGTCACTCAAAGCACCCAGAAAATGAAATGCATTGTTCACGTTACGGTTTTTTCTTAGGATACTTTGGCTACTACTGACAAGCCATGAACAGAAAAGTTAACGTCAAATCATCCACAATTCAAGCAGGAAGACACTCACTAAACAGAGGTAAGAGACTGCAGAGTCTTCAACTTCTAATTAACCCTTTCTGCAATGTCAGCCAGTTTGGTGACCGGGCTGTACGTCTGAGGAGGTAGAGGATTCCCTTCTGGATCTCACCTCCATCACTCCCAAGATACCAATGTTATCAGCCCACTGGGGGACAAATGTGACAAAACTTCAAGTGCTAGTGAAAAAAACCACATGGTGGAAATGGAGCATTTTGCAAAGAAATGGAAGAGAGGAGATCAGAAATATATGCAAATCATGGTTCTTGGTTAGAAGACACTGAGAGGGGAAGAAAGGTGAATTTATCAGTGTTTGAAAGCAGGTTACTTGGCAGGAGGGGGGAAGCAGGACAGGAAGCCGAAAACTCTCATCATCAGCTGTAGTCATGCATACGGAGAACCCAAGGTCAGCTTATGAACTATGCTTCCCACAGTCGGGATCCTTTACAGAAGGATGAAAGCACAACAATTACAGCAATTTTCAGAGGATGGGTAGCTTGGACACTCAAAGGTTCTCAGCAATGACAGTGTTTAAGGCAAGTTTTTCATTAGAGATGAAAATACCTCTGCACGCTACAATCAGGCTACTTAAAAAAAAAAAAAGAAAAACAAAAGAAAAACATCTCTTTACAGGACAGATTGGAATTGTTATTGGTAACCTGAATATCATTTTAGAACACATCAAACTTCACTTCTGATTAACGTGCTAAACAACAAAATTACAATTTCTCCTCTCCTAGAAAACCGTGCAGCAATTACAGGGCAACTTGTTAACAGACACCAAAGGGACTGATAATTTCATAGCCATTAAATAATGCAGTGTGATTAATTTGAAGGCACTTTTGCAGGGCCAGATTTCCTTGGCTTTGAGGATAAATTAAGACTTCTTTTTTTTTATTAGCACCAGTTAAACTGTATTAAGAGCAAAGTCTAATTCACTTCCTTAGTGTCTTATCTGCATTAAGAGAGAATTCTCTTCATACTGAATCTCTACCCCTTTTTTCCTACCACTAGGATAATTTGGTGCTTTACACATGGGCAATATTGGAAATAGCAAACACTATCTGCAGAAGACCTTCCAGAAGCTGTCAAGGAACATGTCAAAATGCACAGAGGTCCTGTACCTCTGAACATCTGGTTCTGCCAACTTCTGCATTCATCTGTTACTTGGCAGCAAGAGTTGCACAAGTTTGCATGGAAGATGGGGCACACAATAAGACAGGGGATTAAGAAAGCTTGCCAAAAACTGCAAGAATGTGAGACGTTTCCAAAAACATTTGTTGACGGGAAAAGCTGGATCTACTCCTGATCCCCGTGAAGGGTGCAGTTCTGAGTAGTGGTGTACTTTCTCACCTATTCATGTTACCCTTAATTATTAACAAACTAGCAGAATTTTGCAGTGTTTTTAAAAACACTGTAAAAAACCCTCAGTTTTGTATTACTTACTGATGTTAATTTTTTTAAACCAAATTTTCACAGTTGGCCTACCTCTGCCAGTAAATGCTATTATCTGCACTGTGACAATACAAATTACTTTCATTCTGAAATCCATTTTGCACGTTTATAAACTTTGTTAAAAATATTTGTTTACAATACTAAGAACAGCCCTTCACATTTCCTTCTGAGGGCTGACAGGAAATACTAGAATAGCCAGTGCAAGGGAGTTTAAGCAAAGAAAACTCATTCAGAATAGGAAAGAGTGATAGAGGGTGCCCAGGAATTGCACAGCTCGTCTCAGAGAAGGGCATGGCTGAACGTCTTGCACACTGCACCGTTCTTTAGAAAGAGCCTGACTGTTAAAGTACCACCAGCATGAAGAACCTGCTGGATCCACTATTTGGAAAGGGAAACATTTTCCTATAGTTCATCCAAAAGCTAACAAATAGCTGCTATAATCAATGGGTAATTTAGATGCATAATTCAAACAGGGGAATAAAATGGTGGAAAACAATGCACAATATTTTAATAAGTTAACATGGACAACGTTGCTAAACCAGTATTTTCTAGCCAGCTGCTATATCTGTCATTTCTATTGCATTTCCCAGCAACCACTAATGTAATTACTTCTTGACTCCTAAACATTATTTTTAGGCTGATTCCACACACTAGCAAGACATATGTGATCACGCTGGAAAAGGTATGTAACAGTTTGTATTTGTTTTCCCAACCCACAGTAACTTTTTGGACCTACTGTCTGGTTCCAAGCAGTGCAGTGGGGGTGAGAAACTTGCTAATTTCCCACAAGCTTCATGAAAATAGCACCCTGTTAGAGAATAGGTACTTTATCAGTGTCCCTGCTGAGGAGAGACTACATCATGAGGACATACCTTTCACTAGACACTAGAGAATGCTCTTTGAAATGCCACAGCCATAAGAAAAGCTTTAGCTGGCACTGGTGCCTCAGACATCAGGTAACAGCATAAGGAAATGCCTTAGGAAACCAGGCTACAATGATCTGATATTCCCGTTCCTTGGCATTCAGTCCATCTTTAGGACAAGTTGGCCCATTTTTCCAGAGGTTTTTACTACTCAGGACTGACAGGAGTCTTGAGTTGAGTCCAACTATGCGAAGTTGGATAAATGATGCTCCTAGTCACAAAATCATTTCCTACTGAAATTCTACTTGAGTATTTTGTGTGAAACAAGATTGAGAAGATGGCTGCATAAAGGATGCGAATTTTAATATCTTTGCTCAATTTTTTTATATTAGTGCAACGTTAGACAGCAATTGAAGGAAAATACCCACCTCAGAAGACGCAGCAACTTTTAATCACAAAACAGAATCTGACATGGTCTATTAAGTGAATCTGTTTACTTGGTGGTCATTGGTAAAACAAAACTCCCAGATAGGTTCTGTCCATCAGCAGCATGCATTTAAAAAGTATATTTCTTTCATTCAAGAAGACAGTCGAGTCCTGCAGCAGAGTGACTGCTCTGTCCACGGCTTGATCAATACCCTTTTATTAATTTTGCTTTATTCTGGATTGTAGCCTCTACAGTTTGACAATGTGGCAACACATCAAGGAAGTTAATCTTGCTTACAAGACAGTATCAGAATTTGAGGTTTTCGACTTCTCAAACATACCTCCATGTTTCAGCCACAAGTCTCCCATCCTCAAGGTTGGGATGTCTCTCAGAACTGAAGTTTGGAGCACAGTTTCTAGGTTTAACCTGTGATCTGAGCTCTGTTAAACTACAGATTCTTCTTGATTGCTTTCAATCTCATTACCTGGCTTCTATCATAATTTCATCTACCAAAGGAAACAATGATTTTGTAACAAAGCCATCATTCCTCCCCTTGCCCATGCTCTGTCAGACTGCTGTTCAAGCACCATCATAAGGGTCATACCACAGTCAGAAGAAGCACCACATTATTGCCATCAGGACAAATTCTCCCCAAACTGGCATTACCTGACAGTACCAGCCTCACTCACTACAAGACACAAGTCCCACAGAGGTGCTGCATGTCCCACCAGCACCATGAAAATACAGCATCTGCTATTTGTCAGCTATTTGCTAGCTCATTCAGCCTCTTCTTTAGCACTAGGCAGGCACCAGGGTTTTAAAAAATGCATTTGTGCAAGACACATAGTTATACTTTTGGGTAGCAAATCAGAAACAAAAGGTTATAACTAAAATTAATATGAAACAACAATATACTTAATAAAATAATACCTGTCTAGTTGCTTACTGCTTCTCATCCAGTACACCAAACAGAGATCAGCCATGAGGGTACCCCATGAAATCCTGGTTTTTGCTCTGAACACTTGCTTTCTTTTTGCCACCTTTATCAGCTTTGAGGAAAAATGCCCTAATATTGACTAGTAACTGTCCCATAGGTAAGCCCTCACTTCTAGGTCTAAGGCCAGCCAGAGGGCTGGTGATCCAGCTCCCTATATGGAGCCACCATACTACAGACATTGAAAATCTTTGTTCTTCTGCTTCCCTATCTTAAATCTAGATTCTTATTTTTTATCCAAAGCCTATGTAGTTTTGATGAGTCCTATCTCACTCCTCTATTGCCTTCTGGAGACAGAGGGTTTGGCCATGACTGTATATTCCTTGGAAGGCCCTCTCTAAATGACCACTTTTGGTATTTAATGATGCTTCTCTCTGCCCTTCATTATTTTTCCCTCAGGTTTGCACTTATTCCAACAAGGCTATTCCTGTGCCCCGGTGATTAAAAGCCACTTTTCCCTGTTCTGCTCAACTGCTGTTTCCTGCCCAGGCTGAACTCCCCCTTTACACAAAGCTACAGCCGGCCGCCGTCTAACATTACAAAAGCCACCCCTTATAAAGATTTTCTCTAAAGCTCATGGTATACCACCAGCTTTGACACAGACCTGTAAGAAGCGTTCTTATGTTAACAAACTGAGAATAAACTATTGTGTCTAGACATGTGTATGAAAGCAAATATTCCCTTGTCCTGTCTCCAACAGGGAGCCCTTGTGTTTGTTACAGGGTCCTCTTGTGTCTGCAGAAATTTTAGGTGGGTGTCAGCTGGAGCACATCACCCATAACTTAATGGCTCACAGAGCCCTGCTGGGACTGCATCAGTGTTACGCCAGCGACCTCCACGGAGCAGCCCAGACTAACAAGGAGCAGCCCAGACTAACAAGTGTGCCACAGTGGCTTAAAATCTTGGTAGCAACCCTCCACTATTGTGAGAGCTCCAAGCAGGACACCTTGCTTCTTGTATCAATCCAATGTATTACTAATCCTTTCGACAGAAGTATAACCACATAATCCTCTAAGATGTATAACAATACACACACAAAAATGAAGGTTAAGTTCAAATCTAAGCGGGAAGGATGAAATACACTTTTAGGTTTAATTTGTTCAGTAGTCTGCTTTCTCTCAGCTCAGCAATACACGATTTCTGACCCAACGTCCCAAACCAGCAGATGGCTTAACCAGTTCTAAAATGAGTTCCCTGCTAACCCCAATGGCAGATGGCACCACCACAGAGATACAAGAAAGATGAAGTTGTTCCAGCTTGCAGCAAGAAGCCAAAGCAAAGCATCAAACAATCTCTCAAACCAGAAACTCTAGAACTTTGTATTCCTTCTCCTGGCAGGGCAATTACTGATAACACTATTTGAAAAGCATGCAGCTGCAAATTTGGAAGCCAATTTCGTAGGAATCGTTAAGAATGTCAGAAAAATTCAGCAAGTTTATCTGAACTGTGATTATTTCTTCCTCAAGTACTTGCAAGTATAGAGTGGCAGAAGGCTAACACTAAAACACAGGAATCAAAGTGGACTTTGGACAGTAAGGTACCTATCACCCACCAGTTCTGTTTAATGAATCTGCATGAAAACGGGGACTAAGGAATAACAAGTAACATGGTATATCCACTGGAGAGAAAGGAAGAAGGAGTTTTCTCTCTATTATTCAGCAGCTGCCAGAAGCTGCTTCACAAAGCATGATGGACTGGATCTTTTCTGACGTCATTAAAATTAAAAAGGAAATTGTTTTCTATTATTAATTATAGAAGTGTACCTCTTGTTCTCAGAGCTCTCAGAAATGGTGAAACAGCATCCGGTCGCAGTACATTGTAGACATATAAACCTCAGCAGACAATAAGGTGCTTGGAAGAGTTTGCCTCAGACTCAACAAAATGTCAAGTTTACTTTCCATCTGCCAGAGCAAACCCGCTTTATTGGAAGCCACTACAGAAATAGCACCAAAGACCTGCCAGCCTTAATGTGACACAGGCACGCACCCACAAAAGCCCACCCTTGCTCCACATCATCTCACTTTTTAACTTTCACTTTGAAACAACTTGAAGAGATTGCAACCCAGTTACCACTTCTATCGAGTGGCAAAATCCCTGAGACCAGTGAAACTAAAGCCAGGACAAATGAAGGCAGAACCAGGTCCTGTCACACATGCACAGATTTTACTTGGTAACATGTAGATATTATAAAGGCAACAATGGAAAAGGAAACAACTTTCAGGTTAAGAAAGAAAATGTTTGATTAGTAATTTCATTAACCTGCAGATAATGGCATTGGATTTCCTTTCATATTTATAAATAAACAATGCTCACCTGTCTTCCTGGGTTAACAGTTCCACAAGAACAACAACATTACAGCACACAGGCTTCTAAAATTAACTTACTGATATGTTTTGTGTTACTGCTCTCCCCCCTTTGTCCTTTCTACTCTTATTCTGCTGCAAAACGCAACACATCACCAAGGACACGAGACTTGTGACCCACCTCCCCAGAGAAGTCTCCCACCTCACCCCCAGGAACGACACAGACTCTCCATTCGCCTCATTCCAACGGGCTCTTATTCCTAATGCTTATGAAGCAAGAAGCAAATCCAGGCACCGGGCTATTCAGTAGTCTGAAGAGCCTGCCCAGTCCAAATACGTTGACCAGCACTTTTCCAACCTTCCAACAGCACAAATGGGACACAGATTGGGTCTTCCCAAGTTCTGTTCTGAGACTTCTAAAATTCCATCTTGACTGCTGACTTCACTAAAACAAAAAAAAAACCTCCTAAAGGTAAATTGTGTTGACATGTTTCTGTACAGTAAGTAAATTATAAACCATCCAAGTTCGAAGAAAGGAGTTTCTATTGAGTTTTCCTGAGTCTGAGGCAAACTCTCCCAAGTACTGTCATTACTTCATAGTTTCCAGGAAGTTTCTGGATTTTATATCCAAAAGTTGTAATTCTATAATATCTTGAATGCAACTCTATAATATGATAACTATATCCAAAAGTATTTTATAGAGTTATCATATTATAGAATTGCATTCACTGTATTACAGAATTACAAAGCCACATGAACGGACCATGGCAGAAACTTATGGTGAAATCCTATTCCCACTCACATCAACCTTCCAGAGCATCAGCCGCAGAAAATGTAATGAAAACCCCAAAACCCAAAAGCGATGTTTTGAAAGCTCAAAAAAGTCAGAAATACATGAAAAAGCAAAGCACTTTCTGTTAGCAGCATGGGAGCCTTGCCAACCTATAGAGCCTGAACACTTTCAGGTCAAGTTTGAAGGTTCCTGATAAGGTTCAAAACGTTCAGAAGTTCCTAAGGCATCTGCGTGGTCACTCCAGGACAAATACTCCAGCAGACTGTCAGACTCATCTACTAACAATTCTTACCTATCTGTCACTAAGAAGATATTTCCTTCACTTATCTACAGGCTTCTTTTCTGCTTGTCTTGCAAATGATACATCGTTTTCTTATCTATGGACTTCTTGGGGGGTGAGGGACTTTCTTTTTTGATCCCACTTGCAAATCCTCAAAGCATCTCAAGATTCAGCATTTTGTACAGCTTTGTACCATGAGAAGTGTTTTGGTGAACTAGTATAAATACCAGGATAATTAGTCAGTATCATACCCATAAAGAAATACGGAGAAAAGAAGAAAAAAAGAAAAAAAAGAAAGGACCCTTGCTCTAAAAATAGTTACTTGCTCGCTATAATGTAAGTACTATTATAGTATACCCGTGACATAGAGAAGGTTACCTGACAAGCTATGTTGTACTTAGATTTTGCTATAACTCTTTGCTATCCTTATTAGGTCATTCAAGACTGGTACGCTGCTTATAATTACCCTGACCTGTAAAAAAACCCTGTTAATATTGGCCGTGATGCTGGTACTGGCAGAGCAAGTTATAGACACTGAAGTTAATATATTCAAACTAAAGTAAATTTGGGAAATGTATTTGCATGCACTCAGCATTTGGCTACCTTTCAAATTACAATCTACTGTAAACGCAGATCTTCATTTCCCCAATGAACTTTTATAGGCTTCTGTTACAACAATTAGCAGTTTTGTGAAGGAAAAGTTCCCTGGGTAGGCACCAAACACAAAGACGGGAGCGGGCAATTCACCACCTCCACCTAGAGAAAGCATCCCTCCACCAGGGAACTGCCGGTTCCCTTCATCCGCCTCCAGCTGTCACACATGAGAGAAGGGAAGGACCAGCATTTAGATAACAGCACCCATCATGCTTTTTCCCATTACAGCTTCCACAGCTGCAAGCCAGAAGAATCAACACAGGAACACTACTTCCAATGGCACTCTTCAGCACCTTACAAAACTTTACCTGGGTATTCCTAGAAACTAGTAGTATCCTGAAAACTGTCTCCCTCCCCAGAGATACGTTACAGGCTCCTCAGCCACATCTCATAACTAACTCCTATTATAAGACTCCAAAATAAACACACAGAGAGTGAAAAAAAAAGAGACATCTCATCTTGCACTAATCTCTTAATAATAAAAGCAAATCCTACTGTTAATTTAGAATAATAAATATGAATTATATAAATTTACATAAATACCAAGCATACAAAGTTAATACTAAAAAAGAATACATAACTCATACTAAGCCACCAAGGAAACATGTTTGCATGTAAACCTGCATTGAAAATAACAGAAATAACAACTCGAGTGGATATTTAAGATCACCATCAGTTAGCTACAGCTAATGTGTCTCTGTTTGAACTACAAGGAATTTAAAATACTTTACAGTAGGAGTTACCAGATCTCTTAATGACATTAATAATAACTAACACATTTTTTACAAGATTTCATTTTTATTTTAGTAACAATTCTATACTACAATGTACTACACCAGTCACTTTGCAACTGTCCTCACAGAATCACATCTTAGTGCATATAGTCTATCTATTTTTCAATTAATACCTCTAGGTTCCAAATTAGCAAACTTCAAGGTTGTTCTTCTAATCAGTAACTGCTGACTTGCTCAGTCAGTACCCTCACAGATTACTTCTTATACTCAAGTCAGAATTTGGATTAAAGGATGTTTTGGCAATGAGAAATTTCTAACTGTAAGAGCGTAATATAGAACAATATCAAGCAAAATTCCAACAAAATGTAGATACAATCTAATATAAACGTGTAATCTTGGGGGGAGAAGACAGGAACGAGTCTGTAGGCAGAAGGCAGCCTGCTGGAGGAGCAGACAGGGGCTGCAGCCCAGCCGTGTACAAGGGTGGTCTACTTGCCTTTCTGCCCCAAGTTAAACAGAGCTGATATGTGCCCTCAAAAAAATCGCATCAGTTGAACTAGCATTTTTATGAAAACCTCTTCCCCTCAGAAAACTGCAGCCAAGCTCCTCTTATTTTAGTTTCTCTGACATGAAAATTAACAATATAGAGGAAGGGGGGGGAATTTTGTATATCTTATTATCCCAAGGACCCCATCCAGTATCTTCCTCCTCATACTCCTTCCCCAACCTTGTAATCTCTAAATCTTCCATACAAAGCCATTTATCCTCACAGGCAAATTGTGCTGCTGAACCTCAAACTACAGCTGAGGAAACACATTTGAAAGGCAAACCAGCTTTTAGTGGCATAATGTCAAAAACAGCTGAAAATACACAGTGGTTCATCAAAAAGGACAATTCTTCAGGAAATGATTAGTGGTTATTTTCAGAATCACAATAACGTGCTCAGAGCTGCGCAGAACAAAAGACGTATACGCTCTCTGTCACATGAAGTTTATTGTAACAGACACTTGAAAGACAAAATGAGAAGGATCCAGTTCTGTTCTCATTTGCCCTTACTTTAAATAAAACAAAATTCTGGTGTCTCCAGTGCTTCCAGTCAACTCACAGAAATTAATGACTAATGATGCTAGAATCAAATCCACTTTGCTTCATTCTGCTTTTATACTTTAATTTACACTCAATTCCTTTAATATAAATTCATTTGTTGAGACTACTAAGAAGTTATAAAATCTAAAGAAAGAAGACCACCGTAGCCTCAAATGCCACCCAGAATGCTAGCTTCCAGCAGATTCCAGAAGGACCAGAAGGCAGGGCAGCCTTACTGCTATTGCCAATTAGCAAATAACTCTCATTAAGCCACATGATTTCCCAGGTCCTCATCAAATTCCAGCTTTATCAGTGAATACTTACATAAAACTGTTCAATCCTCAAATCCCGTTGTTCCAGCCAGTTTCAGCAAGCCCCTCTCCCTGTTGTAAAGTGTAAACTTGCCTTGAGATGCCAACTAAATGCCAAGTTTTACCACTGAAACAGCTGGATTTCAGTGTCAGCAGGTGGAAAAAATCCCTGAGCTATTCTTGAAGTCAGTGAAGTGGACTGCGGGATCTTTGAAGGAGGAAGAGAGTTATATGATTGTGTGATTGTTAACAAGACTTGATTTATTTTTGCTGAACACCCTACTCACCATAATCAACACCAGAGGGATTACGAGCGCTGCCTGAACTTCACCGGTTCTCTCTCTAACAGAGATAGGCTCTTTCCAAGAAAACTAAATTTCCTTTGGAATATCTATTTGTAGCATCACTTGAGATTACAGAAATAGCTGGCTCAGAACATAATGCTGTGCTACGGCCTGATTCACATCTTTATTAGACAATCAAAATAGCTATTAGGTTACAAAAAGCCCCTGTCTCAAAAAAGCAGTTCCACTGGCAGAACTTCTGATAGCCCAGAGACACCTTTTCGCTTTCAGTAAATCAGCTGATTTTTACGCAGCAGTAACCCACAGCTGAGCTATGAGAATTTCACTGTTTCAATAATCACCCAAATCTCTTTACAGACAGCATCCACTCCCTTTATTGTGTAAACCCACCCTACTTCTGCTGTCCTAACTTCTTTTTCACACAAACTGCCTGCTGGATGTGGAAGGCCATCTCCCCAGGGCACAGGCTGGGTTTGCCCTTTCCCCCCTCCCGCCTGCAGCCCCGTTTGCTTCCTCGGGAGGTTCCTCTACCTGCACAACCTGAAATGGTGCCAGTTAAAGCTCCCTCTTCTCTGCTCTGCTTCACATATTCCTTTATTCCACTCTTCTTTCTAGTCTAGGATACGCTTCTTAACTTATAGAAACACTGGGGGAAAGCTGCTAAATGTTTTTAGGCCGTCATCCCGGCACTCACATTCATTACACAATCTCCTTAACTGAACGTTAGCTCCTTAGAAATGAAAATCGTTAGAATATTTTTCCTGTTAAGATCACACAGATTTCAATCAGGATGTTTATTAAGAAATTTCATCCTTTAAAATAACTTTGCAGAATTCTATTCAACTTATTGTCCAAACAAATTACCTCTCTCTCAGAGGTAAGAGGCACTCCCCACTTGAAGACACTAACTTCAGGTTTATTTTCTCCTCATTTGCTCTCAGAAAAGTAGGCCTCATAGCTGCACATGTCTTAAAGCTACAACAGAAATTCCTTCTTTGCATGGGAGATTCTGTCATCATCTCCATACTGGTTTGCTTCTTACTCTGAAACAGCCCCTTGCATTTTCATGGTTGCTTTGCTGGAGGAAGAAACTACCAAAATGAGCGAGACAATCAAAATATAGCCCTAAAATAAGGTGGGCAACAAAGCTGTTATCCTGTTATCTGTGGAGATGTCAAGCATTCCTCAGCTTTTGGAAGAATCAGTTCTACAAATATTTAAGCCCTCGAAGCCAACACATTTACCAATCATTTAGACATAATCATCTTGTCACTTACATACAGCTCAATAAACATGTCATTGGGGAAACCCTACAGTGTAATTAACGTTGGGTTGAATGACAACTGAAGAAAAACATTATAAGCGTTTTCATTCAAACCTCAAAGGCAACATCTAGTATGTCAACACTCACTTCACCAGGAAGACTGATTTTCCCCATTATTATTCTTAATTGTACACATGTAGCTTTCAGTTTAATTTCACTGAGGATTTTAATCGTGGCTTGGCTTTAAGGTTTTCTGTTTAGCAGTGCAGTCCAAACTTTTATTCTCAGGAACACAAGAGATCAAGCCATGTTGCCTGACAGCACAGTTAAGCGATCTGATGGTCAGAGAGGAGAAAACAAAGAGAAAAGAAAGAGAAAAACTTACTGTAATTTTTATGAACCTTCAATTTTGTAGGTAAAATTTTAAAAAGAAACAGGATGCGCCAGTTCCACTCCAATAATCATGATATTTTCCTAAATATACCCTCCAGTCATCCGAAGGAACTGTGGCCTCCAAAGGTCTTATTTTGCTGTCACTGTTGTTAGATTTCATAGACTGAAACAACTTGCAGTCATGTTTACCTGTGTTATAATATATTTCCTCTACAGATGATGCAGAGATGTAAGCAGAGCTATCTGCCACTGTATCATTTTAAAATACACACGCAACCCTTCTCTAAGCAGCACAACAGCCCGAAGCTCTGAGATGCAGCAAGGTCTCACCAGCACATCTGAATTCTGCATAAAGTGCTATTAGTGTCTGATTAAATATTAATTACAAGAATGCAGTTGTACAGCATTTAACTGGGGAAAGGCCATTAGCAAATCGCAATTTTTCTGTCAAAAAATACCTAGCACAGCACAATGTTACTTTCTGCCCTATTTAATATGGCTCCCAAGGAGGTATTAAGTGGCCTGAAAGCATCAGTCCCACCCAGTGGCAAAGGCTGTGGTCCACTGTCCTCCCCATTTCTAACCAGACAAAATCCTGGCTAAAAAGCATGCCTGGGAGACTTGAGTACTATTTGTTTCAACAGGGAGCAAGAGGAAAGTGTTCCGTTTCAAAG
Organism: Stercorarius parasiticus; assembly: GCA_013396915.1. Classification (NCBI taxonomy): domain Eukaryota; kingdom Metazoa; phylum Chordata; class Aves; order Charadriiformes; family Stercorariidae; genus Stercorarius; species Stercorarius parasiticus. The sequence continues at coordinate 132,466 of VWZL01006077.1, forward strand.
AGAAGCCAAGTCTGTATGTGGGGAGCCAAAGCCATGGCTGTTCCCAACCTCTCCTCCTCTCCCCCACCTCCTGCCTGATGGAGATTCGGGCACCTGCCCCACACCCCGGCTGCTAGCCATGCAGGGGTCCCTGCTGACCACACATGGACCACAGCCATCCTTCTCCAAGAGGGAAGGAACACCTCCAGCTATCCACGTGTATTTTTTGCAGTCATCTCAACCAGCAGATCAAACCAAGGACCCTTCCCACGCCCCTTGCCGTGTTCATCTGCCACCTGGCCGATCTTGGGGAAGTCACTCTCTCTGCCCAGAGGCGCTGTCAGCACCTACGCAGCTGTGACCCCGCTTTTTCCCCTAACAAACTTGTGTTGTGTGATGGATATAGCACAAAGACTTAAATTCTACCAACCGAGGAGAGATGATCTAGTGCCTCCATTGAAAAACTGGAGTCCTTCCTGCTTTGGTAACTTCCAGCGATGAGATGCGGGCCAAGGGAAAGCTTTAGCAATACCACAGGCAGGGCTAAGCAAGTACTTTTCAACAATTATTTACAAAATAAGAATTTTTTTGGGTCATATATAAGCCACTTAACCATCTGAATCCACTCCAGTGAGCCTACATTCTGTATGATTAAAACATGGATTCAATATTGGTTGTGGAAATGGTAGTCTCCCACTGGGCACTGAAAAACCAGGAGTACCTATACCTATCATGGTGCAGCAAGCATAACAGGTCCAGGTCCTTCCCTTCTATTGAAGGACCCATCTCGCATCCCCAGAGACTGCTCTAGCACTCAAAATTTTTCTGGGAGTGGTTTCTCTCAGACTGTTCAAGAACTGTGCCAGATACTGATCTCTCTGGTCATTTTAGTTCAAGTCTCTGAATATGCCTTAGAAAAAGCATCTCACCTCTCAGATGCACCCTTTAGCTACCAGGCTAGTGATCCATTCACAGCACCTTGGTGCTCCCATGTCTCATGCCAGTGCTTTATTTATTAAGTGACACAAGTGTGGTAGAGTCGAAGCGTAAAATTTACTTCCCATTTGCTCACACCAAAACACCTCCCTTGTATTTTTTTTTTCACACACTTCTCTCCTGTTCAAGGTGCCCTCTAGGTTTTCACATGTTTCACTAGAGCACTGAAACATTTTATAGCACTCATGAGAGCACCGGATGGCAGAGACACATGATCCCTGCCCAAAGAACTCACATCCCCGAGAAGCAGGCAAGGGCGAGGCAGTTCGGTGTTGCAGTTATTGAGCTCTGGCAGGTGCTCTTCCTGGGCTTTCCCACTTACTGCTGGCTCCTCTCCTATCTGTCCTCCTCTGCCCTCACTTTCCGGGTGGCATCTTTACAGCCCTGAGCTACGCCTGCAGGAATTGCACTGCTGTTCTTTTTTTTTCCAAATTTCTTTCAGTGTCTTTTTTTGCTTCTTGCTTTTCTCTCCTTTCCCATTCCTTTGTTATCTCAGTTTGATATGACTAAAATCAAACCTGTCACCGCTTTTGATATGAAGGACAAACCCAACCACACTATTTTTTCCCTGTAACAAGGGACACACAAAATACTTAGGAATTAAGAAGTCATCAAGCAGGTCTATATGACTTAACTATTTTTTCAGAGAAATCTATGCAATCAAAAAAGGACACCAACTCAGAAGCATCTTTAGGTTGGCTGGAGGAGATGGGCATCCTCAGTCAGGATGAACCAGCCCCCTACAACCCTGTACCGCTTCTGTCAGCTTCCCAAGGCACTTCCTCTCAAGCGTTCTGTATTACCACATTTTCGGTACATTTTGTGTCTGCAGAGCAGTTGCTAATGGAAAGTTGGTAACCTCCAAGAGGATTAGAAACAAGGCATGCAACCTGGTAGAGCACCATCACATCAAGAGCTCCCAAGAGCTCTGTGGGAAGCGCTTCTCCCACCTGGGACCCGTGAGAACCAGCGCTGCAAACAGCACCACATGCAGAAGTATGAAATTACTCCTGGGGACAGAATTTCAGAATGTTTTTCCCATCCGCTCATTCTTTTCCTGCAGCTGCCTTAAATACATGTGAAATTGCTCCATGTGATCCAGCTTCCTCCGTTTCTACAGTAGGTTTCAGAGTAACAGAACAAGCTGAGCTTGGGATTTTTTTGCTTTAGTTGCTGCCTCTGTATTAAATAGGTTATGCTGGATGCTGAGGGAGAATGAAGAAAGAAGATTTCTTCTTCTTAAGTGTTGTCAGCGTAGGATTAGCCTACTAGGAGATGAATGCCAAGGAACCTCTCACCGGGCAGCCTGGATTCAGGCACTCTCAAGCTGCAGACGCCCTGGGAGAGCGCAGGCTTTTATTTGCAGATACACTTGATCCTAGCTTACACTTGTAATTATTTGTCACTGCTCATCTCCATAGAAATGAAAGGATTTACATCTTTTTAAATAACTGGTTTAGAATAATAGGTAAGAGTTTGATGAATTTTCAAACGTATCTTACAAAGGCAATTAAAAGCGTTCAGTCTGCGTTATCTAAAAAGCTGCTAGAGCAGAGGAGCAAACAAACCAGTATTACTCCCCCTTCTTTTACTAATGCATTTTTATGTTCTGCATACTTAGATATTTAGCTATACACTTCTTAAATTCATAAATGGAGAGCTGCAAGCACTATTTGAATGTTATGTCTAGGATTACTGTGCCATCTCAGGAGTCACAGGGAAGATTTTTAATACATATTTTTTTTCTGTAGTGTTGCTCTCCTTTCCTATGTTTTTCAACCTTCTGCTGCAGTATTTGAAAACAAAACTGACCAAGAAAGCCCAACTATTACTTCCAGAAGCAGTGACTGCAACAAAAAGTTGGTATAATAGATTTAAAATAGCCTAGTGCTCCATTGCCCCTGCCTTCCACAGCCAACAGTCATAAATCCTAACTCATTCTTTGAAATCAGAAGCAGGTTGCTGATGCAGACAGCTCCAGTTTCACCTGGGAGGTAATGAGGTGAAGTCATTGCATAGGAGAGAAGAAAAATACAGCCAGCTGACTATGCACCATTTAACTCAGCGGCTCCCTGGAGGGAAGCATCAACAGCAGGGGTGCAGCTGACAAGTGAAATGCTGCTTTGTATAACACTTTACTACCCATTTGGGTGCTGTCAGAAGAGAAAATAGTTAAAAGGCCACAGAGGAACAGAGCCCTATCAAAGCAATCTGCAGAGGTACCCTTTGTGGTTAGCGGGCAAGGATTCAGGAAGCTCGTGGGTTGGTACAAGGCTTTGTCCCTTGAATTGTGCTAGAAATTAGTTTTCTCAAAAATGCCTGCCCAGACCGTGCAGTGCTTTATAGTATTGACAGAATATAAAGTCCCCGCTTTTAGAACTTAAGACTATATAAAGGGTGGGTGACAATAGGATTTAACATCTCTCTTCCTACTCTGGATGCCTGTGTTACCACCTAAAAAAAAGTCTACAGGCAGTACAATGAAGGAAGTCTAGTTTCTTAATAGATGTACCTCATGTTTCACTGTGAGCTCTACTTAAATCATCTCACATGGCTGGGACACTTAGAACATCTCCTGCACTTGTGCAACTTCTGTCTGAAACAAATAAAGTCACCCCACGTCTTTCACCTCATGGAGAGCTTTCACTCCTTTCTCTTCACAAAATGTGCAGGACCATAATGTATTTGTAACCTACATCCCACTGTCATATTGGCCAACTGGCTCAAAATTTTCTGCATGAGACGACCTGACAGTCACACAACACAGTCGTGAATGCACCTTTTCCATGGGAAACCAGGCTAAAATTACAATAGAAATATATCCAGCAGTAACACAGTTTCTACCTGCTCCGATCACCCTTAGACCCCAGATTCTGTGCTCATTACCCACTGAGCTGCAAGACTGCCCCTAATTAACCTGGATGGCTGGCCTCCAAAACACTTCCAAGCAGAATCCCTGTTTAGCAACACTGGGGTCCTGGAGCGTGCCCACAAATTTGCCAATATCTGACTCTCTCAGGGCAGGACTGAACACCATTAGAGAGCACTCCATTTCAGCACTTTTCTGTTGTTGTTGAGCTTGCACATCCCTACAATCACAACTGTATGACCTAGATAGAGAGGTGACTGTAGAAATATAGGAGTTTCCAATATATTTGAGACTTTACTGATGAAAAGTAAAAATCATAAGAAAAATCATTCTTTGTCTTAGAATCGTTTATCTCCACCTTATCTTCCCCCTGCAGCTACAGATAGGTTTATCTCACTATAGCTATTCAAAAGAATGTCTCTTGCATCCAGTACCAATATTCGGGTCAAGTACAACACATAAAAGTTGTGACACTAGTATGTGAATAGCCTCTGTAACCATCTACCAACTAAGCAAGGAAAATGATATAATCCTAACTGTTTATTGATCAATAATTAACTTATCATCATCAGAAACCAGCTTCCTGAGCAAAATTTACCCAGTGGACTCACTGTCAGATACTCTGTCCTTCCCTCCTAAAAAAGCATTAATAACCGCTATAAGCAAGAGAATCACAGTTTCTTCATGGATGTCTCCCAACCAGGGAGGTCACTCATCTGCAGCCTAAAAGGATCTGCCCCAAAATCCAATAGTCCAAAGATTATACAAAGTTGCCTAAACAATTCAGTGACGACCACCAGCTTACACTCAGCCAGAAAACAGAGCAGCATTTGATCCACCATCTGCCTGCCACGTTTATAACCTTGGTAGCAAGCTGGGCAGCCTCGACCTGCACCTTTCCAATTTGAGAATCGCTGGAAATTTCCTCACAGCTGTGGGGCCACTGCACCTTGTTGAGACAGACATCTTTAATCACAGTGTCCTCAATCTTAACTAAGGCTGCAGTTGCAACTTTACGGATACTAATATGAGGACCATGGAGAACTGCTTATGAAAAATAATGTCCTTTCTAATCTCATTTTCCTGTTGGACTGAGTTCAAGACATTCTGATTTGCCATGTTTAAAAACAAGCATGTAGGAAGAAACATATACACTTTCCCCACATATCAGCAACATGTCTCCTCTCTTCCCTTTGCTGTCTCCTAAGCAGGGCAACAACAGTTGGAAAAGATTTCTAGGAGAAAAGGGAGTAAGAGTCTAGGACGCAAGCAACATCTATTTTCTTTTCCCTCTTAGTAAGCCACCAGAGTTTTAATAATTAGTAGATGCCTTCTCTAAGAAGGAGTTTCAGGGTCAGAACAGAAACATATAAATACCAAGAAAATGCAGAAATTGAAGTGCCAATTTACTAAGGTAATTTTTTCACTTAAAAAAAAAAAATCAAGTTCAAGGTTGAGTAAACCACTATTGGGTTTTGCTATGACTGTTACTGACAGATAAAAATGTCTTTGTGTGCTGCTACTCTTTCCAGTGAAGATATGGGTGCATATTTGCATTAGTGCTTAGCCTTCTGTTTGAATTTAAGATTTGGTTTTTTGGTGTATTGGGAAATTCTAATAGCACTCTAATAAGATTTTTAATTAGCAGATATGTATTTACACTTTCAGCTAAATTAAGGACAGGGGGTTTTGCCTGGGAATTACATGATTTTTCATTTCATTTCTCAGTGGCTGTGAACTGAAAGGACGCAATGTTGATACTTCTCTCAAAGTGACTTTCCATAAAAGGATTTGAATTTTATATTCCTTCTTCATTTGCAGTTGTTCGGCTCAAAAAAGCACTTATCTAGAAACTAATGAAGTATTTACATTAGGATCACTGTATTGCTTTCATAAATAAGAAATCATGCTTTCTTAACTATCTAGCAATATAAATAGCTGTCATTCCAAATATGCATTATCTTTATCATTCATAAAAATGGTTTTAAAATGTTAAATGCACATTTTGATATGTTTTCATCATATTTTTCACATAATACTCTGCAATGATTAAAAGTTTCAATTAATCTTGCCATATCCAAACTGCTTATTAAATTTATTTTTCTGGGTTTTAATGTTGATTTTCTCCCACATATAATCAGCCAAGCAGTTTGCCAACAGAAATAATGGTGCAAACAATGAAAACCGAATTACAAATGCCTAATACCTAGACATTTGTAACACAAATAAGGGTACGGAACATATGTGACAAACATGTTCTAAGAAAATGAAAAGAGATGGATTGAATTTGGAATATTAAATTGTGGAGAAAAGCTAAGGCAAATCAAGAATTAGCCACCAAAATATTTTGTGAATGTCTCTGAAAGAAAACCATACCTAAGAAGTCAATTTCTAAAAGCAACCTGTGCATTTTTCAGTTTTCTCAGTTCTAACTAGTATAGATGAAATAAAAGAAAGAAACAAAAATACCAAAGTTGTGCAATAAAGAATTTAAGTCAAATACAGGCAAAGTCAGTGGAAAAATTCCTCTTGCCTTATTACGATGTTTGACCCAAGCTTTAAATAAATATCAACATGAAGATACTACATAGATTTCTGAAGAAATATAGTCCATAGCATTCTAACTGTGTTTCCTTTTTGCTTTAGTAGATAACTTGGTTGGACAGTATCTTTGGTGTTTGTCAATTACTTCTTCCCCATTTCATTGCTCCTTTACACCACCAGACTAAGGTTACTCAAGTAGTGGTAGTCTCCTTTTATTTTTCTTTTTTCCTTCCCTCCCAAGATTAATTGCATATTCATATATTACCACAAATTTTCCCCAGACAATTTGGGAATAATTTCAATCTGCTCCAGGGTCATTCCTGTCATTATTGGCTATTCACTCCCTTTAGAAGCTGTTACCCATCCTATTACTCAACATAAAAATGAAATCCTGCATTGCCTATTCCCTGCATCGCAGTGATGCTGGGGTTCACCTCCTGCCATTTGAGCAGTTTGTGGCAGTGACAAGAAGACCACGACTCTTAGAAGGTTTGCAGAGGCAGCTCCTCTGCTCGTTCAACAGATGGTGCAAACCAAGTCATCTCACTCATAGACATAACACACACAGTTCTACCCACTGTATTATCAGGCTGTCAGGACTGGTGTTATGTATATAAACCCAGCTCTATCCTGGTGCCATTTCCAGCTAAACCAGGCCTTTCTTCCATTTATTTTTGAACATAGCAATAGATTTTCTGGGATGACTTGTGTGACCGTGTCTTCTACCTCAACCACATGGTCCTGAAATGCATATTTCTGCGACCCTTATAGCACTACTTTATCTGACACCAGAAGCAAGGAGAGGAACTTAGGATGGCCCAGCAAACACTGAGACAAAGAAGAGAATCACAGGAAACTATCTGTAATTGTAAAATCCAAGGCTTTCACCCCTTTTCATTCAGGATACAGGCTAGATCTGGACTTGGGACAAATCCAAGTGGTTACTGACAGTGCCTGCTGCCTGAGTAAGCCTTGCTTCATTTGTTGTAGCAGTTGAGCAGTGCACTGAAAATGAGGCAAAGCATTAGAAGGCTTGCAAGACGATTTCATGATTCGGATAACTATGTAGTTCCCTGAAGAACCTGTTTCTATCCCTGCCCAGGCTGCAAAGGGTATTTGTAGTCAATTTGGCAGACTCGAGCTCACTCTGCCCTTTCTCCAAGTCAACATGAGCTTACCTTGCTGGTAAGCTGATCCAAGACGGTGTACATCCACAGCACAAAGCCCAGGCTCATATTCCCCGCACAGGAAGTCAGGCACTCAACTGCATGTAAACTGCCCAAAGTCAGTAGTGTGAAGTATTTAATAAGAATGTGAGTTCTTCTACCAAGATCCATTTGGTTGAACCCCATCACCCCCAGGGATAGCTTATGTCCTGTCTCAACAGCTGCCATGAGGAAGGTGTGCTGTTCAGGGCAGTTCCCCTGAGTTCTCCTGACAGCTATCCTATCAAGACAGCAAGCAAAAAAGAGTTTTCCAAGAGGCAGAGACCTGCTCAAGCCTGGGCACAGTGGACTTTGGCTAAACCAAAATCAAGAGAAGCAAAGCGGCAGAGATCAGAAGAAAGAAACAAGTGCCCAGCCGATGACATTGGACTCACACAGTTTTGCTGCTGGGGAAGGAAGCCAGCTGAAGCAGCCTGATAACCACATGTGGCACGATCAGCAACTTCAATGGTTAGCCAGATGGAAGCAGGAAGAAGAAAAGATGGCATAGAAACAAAGCCCGTGAGTAAATAATGGAAAATAATTCCAGCGAGAGCTGCCTTAACTGTACCTCTAAAACTTCTGTGTAAATAGTCCTCCAAAGGCCGCCTTACAAGAAATCTGAAATAAATGCTGGAGTCAGAGTGCTCAGCAGCCTGCAGCTATTCACAGGTGGGAAGCATCCCATGCACCGAGCACTGGGGCTTCCAGGCTCACGGGGGCTTGTTCATCCTCCAAGGCACACAGATCCTGACACTGCTCATCCCCAGCAGCAGGAGCAAGCTCTACCTGCTTCACTGCACACCCACCCGGTCCCACAGCACCCTGCACGTATCATCTGCTTCCTGCATGGAGGTCACCTCTGTCCCTGGCTGACGCCTTTGTCAATGGATAACAACTGCTGCAGTTCTTCCTATCTATTTGTATGCAATAATACTATTCCATGCATTTCTGCATGGCCCAGCAAACACAAGGTGTGTTGCACACTTAGTTTTACTTGCATAATGCTACATCTAAACTAGTATTCCCAATGGTGGTTTATAGTTGAATTAACCTGTAAATATTCTACGAATCAAACCACTAAAAGGATGCAAACTGTGCTGTTGCATTTTTAAACAGGCATTTCATTTTAGCAAACATTTCTCCTCATTCTCATTAAAGAGAAAAGCTGTTTTCACAGGGGTTGATAGAAATGGAGTAAAGGATGCTGTATGTCTTACAAATCTTATGAAATTCTCTGCTTTCACAAGCCTTCAGAGTTAAAAAATAGGAAACGCCCAGCCAACAATTCATATAATTTAGCCCAAAAAATCAGAAACAAGTGTTGGGGGTTAATATGCTCTGAATGATTCCAACAACAGCCTTAGAATAAAGCTCTGAACAGAGTTTGATGATCAGGTGGCTTGCACCAAGGTAACAAGAAGTAAGTGTCCTCAGACACCATGAGTCGTTGCTTTCCTCCCCCTTCCTATGATTTCTGACCCCACTCTGCAGCCGTCATACACTGCAGCTTTTCTTTTATCTAAAAAAATCCTTGAGAAGGTTACAGTAGGTGAAGTGATAATACTGTAGGCATAGCCTACTTCTCCTTTCGTGTGGCAGTTCTCTGAAATGCTCATAAAATATGCATGTTTTAAGCTTCTTCGTGGCATTGGCTATTGTGCTAGTTAGCTTCACGAAAGCAGCACAATAGCAAATTTAAAGGGACACCTCCAACTGGTTTGAGGCCTTAAAAATGGTTTGACCGTCCTGGTTTGAGGTAAAA
>VWZL01006078.1:6219-43315 GCA_013396915.1 Stercorarius parasiticus
AATTACAAACAGGATGATGGCCTCTGTCCATAAATTGCAGTCTCTGACACCACCTCCCCCAGGAGTGAAGTGCATAATAGACTCGAAACTCTCCGAGAAGTGCATCTTGTGCAATTATGCAGCAACATAAATGTTCTGAGCTCCAGCAGCCTCTGAGGGCAGCGTTAATCCCCTGCTGGAAGGTTTTCAAGTCAAAGCACATCCTTCAGGAAACATCATTGCTTCTGTGTTATTCATAAAAAAAACATTCTCATATTTTTTGAAAGATTTTCCGAGACTGAAGGCATCTCACACATCGCGGGCGATGCTGTCCCAAAATAGTTACGCCCAAGGGAGCAGGCTGGCGGTTTCGCAAGAACAGAATGGGGGAAAGTTGTATTTTTTTCCCTTTCTTTTGCTTTCCTTCTCCTTACCCAGGGCAGGATTTCTCTCTGCCCCTTCCCAGCTATTGCTGCAGATGTTGAAACCCAGGTCTGTCGCAATTCACTCTCCTGTGTGTCCCGGTGGCTCTGCCCATTCATAAGAATTGAAATTTCGGTTGAATGTATGCCTTGAAATTTCTCTATGGAAGAATATATAGAGAAGTATTTCAGGATGAATATATGGAGAGGAATTTCAGGATGAAGTTCAGTCATGGAATAACGAGGGTACTTCTCACTGCATTTGCACAGCCCACAAGATTCCTCTTTCTTCAGGGCAGGAAGGAAAGTCCCGTGGTCGAGGAACAGGAAAGGGAACCACGAGTTCAGCCTCTGTTTTTGTCTTTGTCTTTCCTCTTTGGAACTCAGCACCGACGCTGGTGCTGCGGCTTCTGACAGCTCTCCCTGTGTCTCCTGCATGCAGCTGAAGGCGAGGCAGGGGTTCAGAAAACAGCTCCAAAAATATCTAGAAGCGAGGCGGCCAATGGCCACCGGTGGACTCCAGCCCACCCAGTTTAGATCCCAGCTCTGCAAACAATTTTGGCAGAATTCAAAACATTTGCGTCTCGGATTTGGGCCAGCGATCTCTAAGACGTCAGCAGAGCTCCGATGTAAAATCCCGATCCTAATCCCGGTTTTTCCCAACCTCAAGTGCAGAAAAGCATCAGCCTCAGCCCCACACGTGGAGATGTGTCCCATTTCCAGTGCAGGACACTGAGCTGCTGCTTTGCCAGCCCAGTTTAGCTCCTGGACCTAGAGCACAGTTGGGGTAACCAGCAAAGCCTGGGCAGATACGGGCTGGCTAAAGTGTGCTCTTCCATGCTGGAAGCCACAATTTATTCATCCATGGACACTTAAAATCTCACACACATGAAATTTTATAATCTCTTTGCACAAGATAAGTGCTGCTATCATTTGCTGCAAACTGGTTTTAATTGTTCCAAGAAATAGTCCTTCCACCACATCCTCTGGAGGATTTAACAGCATGGAACTGGCTGTAATGAGGTTGGTATAATTTGTTTTTATTAAAGCACTTCATGTAGCCCATTTCGGTTTTAGTCACTGGGACTTTCTTAATGCTCGCTTTTCAATAGGAATCATCCTCTCATTCCCACGAGATGCGCTCGGGGTCTGCACATCCAAATGTTTGAAGGTCAAAGGCTTGCAGCCGCCGAAAAGCTGAAATAACTGCAGGAAAGCTCTTGGTCAGAGAGTGGCAGCAGCAGGCAGGAGACAGCTCCGAGCTGGGAGCCACGCAGCTTGGATGCCAGGAGAAACGCTTTCCTTCCGAGGAGTTCATGGGCTTTTTAGAATCATAGATTCACAGATTGGTTTGGGTTGGAAGGGATCTTTAAAGGTGATCTAATCCAACCCTCTGCCGTGGGCAGGGACATCTTCAACTAGACCAGGTTGCTCAGAGCCCCGTCCAACCTGACCTGGAATGTTTCCAGGGATGGGACATCTCCCACCTCTCTGGACAACCTGGGCGAGGGTCTCACCTGCATCTCTTTCCCACACGATGCAATATTAATACGTATTGCCCATTCATATATAGCTAATGAATATATAGCTAATTGAATTCTCGCAGCCCAAGGGGACGGTGGCTGTTGTACACCCCTTGCACAGGGGGGTTGCCTGGTGACCACAGCCGGGCTGGATGCACCCACTGACCCATGGATTCATTAGCTTAGAGCCAAATTCCCATCCAGGTCTAATGCTTTGCAGAAAGCTATTTGCATCTTCCAAGGGAAAAGACGGGCGAGCAGCCTTTGGGGCTGCAGGAGGAGCCTGTCTGACCATGGAGATGCAACTTGGTGCCGGGCCATCGAGCAGCCAGCTTGGACCAGTGGGACAAAAGCATTTCGCTCTGATGAGATGACGCAAACAAGGATGCTCTGGCAAATGCCGGGGACCTGGGATGGAGCAGCAGCAGTCTGTGACCTGGCAAAACTCATGCCGGCTCCCAGCAGCTAGAAATGAGGTGCTGAGGAAGAGGAGTCAATAGATGGTGCTCTTCTTTCATGATATTGCTGCTGAAAGGGGTGTCCAAGTTTCCCTGCCACTCTCTAGGCATGGAGGGGGTGAGGGTCCCCTCATCCGGGCCTTTTTGGGTGTCTGCTTCTTGCCACTTTGCAGTCTTCTCTTCCCACTGGGTTATTCCCTCCTGTTGAGGAGCTCTGACCTCCCACCCCCAAATAAACAATGTTTTGTGGGTCCCGAGGGGCTGTCTGTGCATGCCGCACAGCCTCTCTGGAAAGAAAGGAGTTATGCAGCTGTGAAATATTAATAATACGTTTTTTTAGATCTAATAATGTCTTCCTGAGATACCGTAGAGCCGACGAGAGCTGATAAAGTTTATTTTCTCTGCAGTGCATTATCTGCCTGATGCAGCCCTGCTTGGGAGGACAGCTCAGGGTCACTTGGGTGAAGAGCATTTTTGAACACACTGATTTGGCTGTCTCCTACTTAGCAAAATGTATCTCTGCTGCTAGAGCTAATAAAGCAGTTGCTTAATTATTATTTAATGAGCTTGCACAGGGAAAGCAGATAATCTTCCCTTTGGAAACATCAAGTCCCTCTGTTGTGCCCCGTTTCCCCTGGCTGGTCTGTCCCATCCGTCAGACCCCAATGAGAAATGCCAGGAGGAAAAATGTGGCTGTGCCTTTCTCGTGCTGCACCACAACCCTGAGTTGGAAAATATCCCATTTAGAGTTTCCACCTGGGAGCTTGTCATGGCTTTGGGGATGAAAAGAGAATGGAGAATCCACCAAAGGTCTCTCCATCTCCCCTGGTATCTTGGAACAAGTCTTGTGAGGAGTGGCTGAGGGAGCTGGGGGTGTTCAGCCTGGAGAAAAGGAGGCTGAGGGGAGACCTTCTCGCTCTCTACAACTCCCTGAAAGGAGGGGGTAGCCAGGGGGGGTCGGTCTCTTCTCCCAAGGAACAGGCCATGGGACAAGAGGAAACGGCCTCAAGTTGCGCCAGGGGAGGTTTAGGATGGATATTAGGAAAAATTCCTTGCCCGAAAGGGTTGTCAAGCATTGGAAGAGGCTGCCCAGGGCAGTGTTGGAGTCGCCATCCCTGGAGGGATTTAAAAGCCGGGCAGACGTGGTGCTGAGGGACATGGGTTAGTGGTGGCTTTGTCAGTGTTGAGTTGATGGTTGGACTTGATGACCTGAAAGGTCCCTCCCAACCTGGACAATTCTATGATTCTATGATTCTATATTCTCCTTGGATGTGACTTTGCAGCTGCCCTGGTCCCCAGGCTGCAATGTCATGAAATCCAAGTGTGAATTTGCCCTGGCAAAGCCTCACCTGGGTTTGTGCACCCCTTTCCAGCCCCAGACACTGACATCTGGGGCTGCCGAGGCGGTGTACACCCCGTCAGCCTCGAGGAAGGCAGTGGGAGGGACTGGCAGCAGCACCTGGGCAGCGTGCAGTGTTTTGGCCAAGGGGTAGCAGCAGGTGAAGGGATGGACTCAGTCCTCCAGAGCTCTGAAATCATTTGAAATCCAGGTATTTGAAGAAGTTCAAAGCAAACTGCTTGGTTGGGTTTTTTTTTTTGGAAAAAGATGCACACAAATGGCTTTTATGGAGACTATAGAGTGAACTTGCAAAAGTGTGTGCAGGATAAGGGTGCATGATCCACTGTGAGAGCAGCAGCTCATGGAGTCTCACGGCATTTGGTCCTGAAAATGTAACCTCCAGGGACTGTGGTTTATGAAGCAAAGCAGTACAAAACCTTCAGCATTAATTGCCCAGACCCAATATCTCATGCCAGCCTTGCTCTGCCCTCTTCATCCCATCGAAAGCTCAAGGGAGGCAGCGATGGCTGCAGCAGTTCTTGAGAGCTACCGAACCTGGTTTCCCTCGGATGGAGAGCATGGCTGAGCCTTGGAGGATCCATAACTGAGGTTGCCCTACTAAAACCTTTCCCTCCTTGACCTCCTTTCCACGCTACCAGGTCCCTGAGCAGCCCCTGGGCTTCCCACCACCACAGCAGAGAAGCAGAAGGAGGGAGCTGGAGAGGGACCATCTTCCCAGTCCCACCTAAAAGCTTTATAAATCGAGCTCTGCATCTGAGCTTGTCCATCTGCAGATGGTTGCGGAGAGATTCCCAGATTTTCTGAGCAGGGAAATGTATGAGCAGGGTTAGGGCTGATGAGGAGAGCCCCTTGAACTGTGGGAATGCCGATTTTTGAAGCTGCAAAAGACCAGCGGGACCAGAGGTCTTGGGGATGGACATCCAGGGACCTGATTTGAGAGGATCAGTTTATGCCTCTCTCTGGAGCACCTGCAATATCTCCAGCAGGATTTGGTGATGTTTCCATCACCTTCTTCTGCAGAGGTGACCAAGAGTCACCTCTCTCTTGCAGCTTGACCCTGTTCAAGGTGCAACAGGGGAGGCTTAGACTGGACATTAGGAAAAAATTCTTCACAGAAAGAGTAGTCAGACACTGGAATAGGCTGCCCAGGGAGGTGGTGGAGTCACCATCCCTGAATGTGTTTACGAGTCGTTTAGATGTGGTGTTGGGGGATATGGTGTAGGGGAGAACTTTGTAGAGTGGGGTTGATGGTTGGACTCGATGATCCCAAGGGTCTTTTCCAACCTAAATGATTCTATGATTCTGTGATTCTAAGAGGAGCCTGCCAGGGTGGATCAAGCTCCCGGGGTGGGTAAGGCAAGCATCCTCACCTGGGTGCTCAGATGTATTTCCAAGCCCACAGATTAAACACAGCCCCTCCAGCCAGCTCCTGTTGGGGACCGCATCCTCACACAATATCCCCCTGCCTCCACCCGGAAGCTGTGGGTATCTCCTTGGCTGTGACGGGCTGGTGATGCTCAGTGGTGACTCCCAGGTTCTACAAGAACCTCTACACCCCTGCTTATGCAAAAGGGACCGCTGAGTTTTTCTTTGCCGCTGCACTTCCAGAACAAATTGGTAGGTCTGTCTCCTCTCATGGTGTCTGAGTGCAGGCAGCAGCTCATCTCCCTCATGAGAGATCTGTGGCACGGAGATGTCCAAGGCCAGCTCCATCCATGGCACTGCAGGCACACACAGGTCACTGTCCCCAGCCAAGCCATCAGCAGATGGAGCAAACCCAACACCCAGGGGTGAGGAGGAGGAACATGGAGCGAAGGCTGTTGGGAAGGAGCTGTGCCAGCAGCCAGGCAGAGCATCCAGACGGGTCCAAGCAAGGAGAGGACAACCCCAGTGCTCACCCACAGCCGTCCCCTGCACACAACCCAAACACACACAAAGGCACCAGAAGAACCCCAACGGGAGAAATCCCGGCTTCCCTTTGACAGCTTTAACTGGGGCTGCCTGTTCGTTAATGCCTCTGTTTTTTTTATCTGGAAATATCTTAGTGGTTAGTGCAAAAAAGCAATAGGGAGAGCTATTGAAGAATGAATATCCTGGAGTTATACAAACACTCCTGGTCACAAATCCCAGGCTAACACCACAGCTTCAAAAGTTAAAGAAATAAAAGCAGATAAAGCAATTGGAATAAGAAAATGAAGCCCCGGAGGGATGGGACTCTTGCGCGGAGGGGAGAGGGGACAGGAGCCAGGAGACGAGTCAAAGCAAAGCCCAGTTTGGACTGGGACTGTGTAAGCAGTTTGCAAAGCCCTGTCTCAGCAAACCGCACGGGCAGCTCTGTCATTTTTTGGATTGCAACTTCAGGAGACGTAAAAAAAAAACAAAAAACCCCAAAAACCCCCAAATAAAAAAATCCTATTGAAAGAGATTGCAAAAGTTTTGATTAAAATGTAGTCCGGCTTTTGAAATTGCAGCTTAAGCCCCACCTCCGCACACCCATCCCCACCTCCAGGCTGGGAAGTAAAAGTAGTGAATGGCCCTGGCAGCCGCCGGCCGAGGAAAACTTTTTGCTCCCAACGCGGTGGGACTGGGATCGTGAGAGTCCTTGAAATTGTGAGTATGGCAGCAACGGCTCCTCACCGCGGCCAGGAGATGTTGAGGATGAGTCGGGTACCGAGCTGGTGCGGGGTCTGCCTGCGAGCTGCGGGACGGGGATGGGGTTCGGGAGAAGTGAAGTTTCACACGCTGCTTCTTCCCATGGTGTTTCGCAAAACTCCTTGAACCTGTTTTGGCTCAGGAGCTGGATTTTTTCCAACAGCTTAAGAGCTAAAAGGAAAAAAAAAACCAAAAAAACAAACAAGGAGCGATTACAAATGTTATCCACGCCTGTTCCACGCTGGCTTCCTGCACATGTATTTTGTTGCTTCCTCTTCGCTTGCGCTTATTTATTTGAGTCGTTTTTTTCCAATACGGCAGCTCCACTTATTTCTCCCTTTGCAGAGAGTTTTTCCCAACCCCCGAGGCTGCCGCGGTTCATTTCTCTTACAGTTTTGCTTCTTCTTTTATGGCACCTCCTCTTCTCACCCCAGGTCTTGGTAGGCTCTCAGGGAGGATGCCATGCAGGCATGGACCTGACCTGTACCTGGGCTGGGACAGTGTTGGTGCCACACGGGGAACCTTGGCCAAACCCAAGCTTCTCCAGCAGTGCATTGCTTGGGAGAGGAACCAGTTCAAGGCAGGAGCCCCGTGCTAGTTAGAGAAAGCCGATGTGACCCTCCTGGCTCTGAGAGAATTGATGGCAGAGAGCAGGAAAGGGTTAACAGCAGGGGGAAAGCCTTTGTGCAGCTCTGCAGGCTGAGGGGGAAGGTGCAAACAGCCCAGTGACCAAGGTGATGGGCTGCATCCCTCTTATTTGTTATGTACATTTGTTGTTCTGGAGGTGTGGGCTTAGCCTGGGGACAAGCCTTGTGGAGGTGTCCCTGTCCAGGGCAGGGGATTGGAACTAGATGATCTTTAAGGTCCCTTCCAACCAAAACCATTCTATGATTACGATTCTTGGTTTTTCTCCTGGGTCTTGCAAATAGTATGTCCCTTAAATCAGCCAATGCTTTAAGCCTTGGAGGTGGGCATAGCCTCCTGGGAGACATCCATGGGACAAGCCTGTCCTTCCTGAAAAACCCTGATTTTTAGCAGATAGAGGTGAGGTTAAATGCTGGGAGAAGGCTCTGTGCTTCCCACAGCCCAGTTGATCACACCTTGGCCGCGATTGCTGCTTCTGTTGGGTTTCAGCTACAGTTTCCCTGGAGGGCATGGGGACAACGGGGCTGGCTGTGCTGTGCTGGGGTGGGGGAGAGCTCCCGCCCTGGGTGGGGGCTGTTGCACCCCTCTGCTTCCAGCACCTGAGGATCTGGTTAGCCAGGGGCAAGGCTGCCCCATCCGTGGCAGTACATCCAGGCTGTAAGGAGAGGGAGCAGAAACCATCTAAGGAACCTGAAGGTACAGAAGTCCATGGGACCTGATGAAATCAGTCAGCACGTTCCTGCCCATGGCAGGGGGCTTAGAACTACATGATCTTTAAGGTCCCTTCCAACCCAAACCGTTCTATGATTCTATGATTTCTTTGGGGACGCCTCGGGGCACAGGCTCAGGGTTGCTCAAGGACACGTTATGTCCACCTGCAGAGGCTGTAAAACTTCTTACTGGTCCCATTACTGAGCAGGTTTCTCATCGTTAAAGAGGCCTGTTAATGCCCAAGGCTCTCTGCAAGGTCCCTGTATGGAGGTACCCTGGATCTCTTCTATTTCTGGTGCTTTTTGGGCAATGACTGTGTCAGAAGGGCGCATCCCTCCCTCACTCCTGTCTCGCCTGGGTACGTGTCTGAGGCACCTTTTCACCATGTGCATGGGTTTGCAGCCGTGCCGTGGGCTTTCTCCAGCTGGAATCCCTGCAGTGCAGTGGGAAATGGGTGGGATCTCTGGACCTTGATGCTGTCAGGTCCTGCTGCTTCATGTCCAAACCGAGCAGGCTCTGAGCTCTTCACTGCTGTGCTTAGTGTTCCAGGTCCAGAGCAAAAAGGAAAATGCTAGTCAAGGATCACAGAATCACAGAATAGTTTGTGTGGGAAGGGACCTTAAAGGTACAGTGCCACCCCCCGCCCTGCGCAGGGACACCTCCCACCAGCCCAGCTTGCTCCAAGCCCCGTCCAACCTGGCCTTGAACCCCTCCAGGCATGGGGCAGCCACAGCTTCTCTGGGCAACCTGCGCCAGGGGCTCACCACCCTCACAGCCAAGAAGTTCTGCCTGACATCTCAGCTCAATCTCCCCTCTTTCAGTTTGAGGCCATTACCCTGTGTCCAATCATTACACTCCCTGATAAAGAGTCCCTCCCCATCCTTCCTGTAGTCCCCCTTGAGGGACTGGAAGGCTGCTATAAGGTCTCCGTGGAGCCTTCTCTTCTCCAGGCTGAACAACCCCAGATCTCTCAGCCTGTCCTCATAGCAGAGGTTCTCCAGCCCTCTGATCATCTTCATGGCCCTCCGCTGGACCCGTTCCAACAGGTCCATGTCCTTCTTGTGCTGAGGACTCCAGAGCTGGACGCAGTCCTCCAGGGGGGTCTCACCAGAGCAGAGTAGAGGGGCAGAATCACCTCCCTTGCCCTGCTGCCCACGCTGCTTTTGAAGGATGTTGGAGTAAATCAAAGAACAAGGGCAAATGAGGCAAAAAAGAGAAACATTTAGGTCTGGTTATGAGCAGCACCAAGGATACCCAGCCACACAAACAGGCCAGAGCTGAGCTGCTTCAGGAGCTTATCAAAATTCTTGTCTCTATTTCACCCTACCAGCTGTTTGATAACCTGATAAAGCATCCGTTTGAGGCAGCGCAGTGCAGCTCGCCCGTGATTTGCTGGTACAGCTCCAGTGGGCAACGGAGCACCCTTTATCCAAGCTCCCATCAGTATCCGATTTCTCACCCGTGGTCCAAGCCATATCGATATGCTCCAAAAGGCCTTTTATCAGTTCTCTGCAGAAATTTCATGACTGCATTTTTTATTTTTTTTTCCTGCCCTGCACTGGTCCCTGGTGTCTTGTGTTCAGGCAGAAGATGGCGAAAAGGTGAAAAATGTTAGAAAGGAGCATCACTTCCCTGCTGTGGCATCCATCTGCGTCGCCGTCCACAGGCAGCAGCTGTATATTTTGCTGTATACTCTAGTTTCTCTTCATTTTCCCTCCTGTTCTTTGAGTTTTCTTGCCTTTGCTGGCATTTCCAGGCTCTGAAATGCTTCGTTCTGGCTCACCCGAGCACTCCTCACCCAGCCGTCAGCCTTGCTGGGCTGCTTGGTTTGCTGCCCTTCCCCCTGCAGCGGCCCGGGGGTCTCTGGGGACATTGGTCGGGTCAAAAATAAATCCCAACCCACCCTCTCTGTGGTTCCTGTCTCCCAGTTTGGTCCCAGTGCTCCTCTGGGGGTGCTGGTGTGCACTGTGCTCTCGCTGCAGCTCGGCAGCACATCCCGGCTTTATCCTGAACCTCCGTCACGTGCCCTGGCTCCAGCCATCCTGGGGATTAAATGCTCCGTGTCTCCAGCCATTGCCTTGCTAGATGTAGACTCGAGGGATGGTTTGGGAGCCTCATTCCCCATCTCGGGACCTGTCGTTAGCCCCCAAGCTTTGAAAATGTTAATTTTCACAAGAAATGGAGAAAGTGGTCTAAGACGCAGGGAGCAACACGGGGAATTTCTGGCTTGAAACATGATTCAAAGACTGCGAGGCTCTGAAATCTCCTCCGGGAGGGATCGATAGTGGGCGTCTGGCTGGAGAAACCCTGGGACAAGTTTGTTCCCAGGGATGCAGGAGCGGGCTTGTCGCCGGCCAGGTGCCGGGCTGCAGATGAGCAGCTCAGCCGGGGCCAGATGTGGCTCCAGCCACGGGTCTGGGGACTTCCAGAAAATAATCTCCTTTTTCACAGGGCTTCCTTCATCCGTCAGAGTGTGCCAGCCCGTACCTGCTCTTGAGGCGAGCAGGAGATGCTTCTTCTAAATAGTGTAAAAAACACCTGGCAGTAAAAAGAAGAGAAGCAAGATGCCTCTGTAATAAAGACGACTTTCTGCAGTCCATTAATATTAAATAATGGAAGGATGACATTTAGTTGGTCTAGTGGGAGATGTCCCTGCCCATGGCAGGGGGGTGGAACAAGATGATCTTTAAGGTTCCTTCCAACCCAAAACGAATGATTCTATGATTCTATGAATTAATTCCCCCTGCTGCCCAAAATATCCATGTTTCTTCTCTTTCCCGTACCAGCTTCAGCCCTCGATGGCTGCACTGGGCTGGGGCTTGCTCCAGCGCTTGCTCTTTGTCCCAACATCCCCCCGTAATGTCACCAACTCTCTTCTACCCTCAGTGTTTCCCCCTGGGTATTTGTAACCAGCTACTCTCTGCCTCTCTTTTTGCTGTCTCAGGAAGTTTTTCACTTCTCCTAAGCTCTACTCTCAGTTCCCCGTCCATCGCAGCAGCGTTTCTCTGCACCTACCCTTCCATCAATCCCTCTTGCATATGGGTGGCTGGCATCGTTCCCAGCTCCCGGTGAAGTAAGACTTACTAGTCTCTCCCCAGAATTTGGGGACGCTTTGATTGCTAATCTACGGGTTAATCTGGAGGGAGAAAAGAGCTGCCCTTGAATGTCCCGTGGAAATAAATGTGTAGGAAGCAAGTGAACTGGTGTGTAGGTGCTCCTCATGCAATGCTCAGCATCAGCGTGGGCGATCATGTCCACGGTCCTGGGCAGATGGTGTGTGCAGGTGGAAAATACTGGTTTTTGGGTGGTTTTTTTAAAAGAAGTTATAGAAAATATATAGCAAGCAACATCTGGATTGCTGCAGGAACACTGTGCTCCTGGGAGCTATTGGGGCTTTCACTCAGGCTGCATTTACAAGGCTTTTGCAGTGTCTCCTGCTCCTAGTTTTGCAATAGCTTCCCCTTCGAAAAGTCAGTTTTTCTCATCGGAGCGTGTCTGCATCCGTTGGTCGCTGGAGCCCCTCTACCCCCTGCCTTTTTCTTGCTTTCACCCCCTTCCTCCAGCAATCGCCACTGCAAAGACTTACAGCTCTTTGGAAACACTGAGCAAAAAGCCTGTCCTTTTCTCAGTCTTCACTCCTGCCCAAGCATCTGTAAAGTACGGAGGAAAAAAATTGTCAGGAAGGTATATTTGCGGTGTATAAAACCCCCAAATTAGGAAAAACTCTGGTTTGGGATCGCCTTCCTTCAGACTTCTGCTGGCAGATGTGTTCTTCGTAGACTTGAGCATGTGTCTGCAGCCTACGGAAAGGCAGGTCCCTGCTGGGGAAAGGGCTTTTCGTACTTAATTCATCACTTTAACTCCTATCCTGAGGTTTCGAGCTGCGTGAAGCAGGGAATATTTCCCTGCCAAACACACAGGAGGTGGTGCTAAAATAGAAAATCCCCACCAAGGACACAAGATATGGGCTTTTTGTAGTACGCACCACATCTGTTCGTCCCCCGTACAAGAGTATGCTCAGCATCTGGCATGGTCTGGAGGAGAGGACTAACTTCTTTACTCAAAATACTGCATGAAATCTTAGGGAGAAGGAGTAAAACTTGCAAAGCCGGCAGCTCCCTGTCTGGCAACCCTCTCACATGTCCTTGAGCTGAGCCGCTTTCACCCAGAGCACAACAGCCAGCACAAACAAACCCAGAGTTCACGCGGGGAGAAACCAAGGGCAGGAGCCGCGCCGAGATGTAACGAGACGCTGCTTTAGCACGGAGCGGGATGTATCCCGCGAGAGCTCGGGAAGCAGCAGGACGGTGAGACGGGGAGGGTCTCTGGGGGTACCGATGGCTCCCGAGCCCTGGGCAGCCTTTAAAAATGAAACCGGGCGAATGATTCGTGTCATTTTATGATTCCCAGCCTTGCTGCTGCTGTAGCTGGCTGAGACTGGGGATCTCAGCCGCAAAACCTCCCTCGCCTGTAACCCCTGAGATTCCTTCCCCCTGCACTCCGAGCCGCTTCTGCTCTCGGGTGCTTTCCTCTCCTGCTGGCGAGGCCACCCCAGCCCGTGCGATGGACACTGTCTTCTTCCCAAGGATGAGTGATGGGGACAGACTTTTTAGCAGGGCCTGTAGTGTAGTAATGGCTTTAAACTAAAAGAGGAAAGATTTAGGCTAGATATAATAGATTTAGACTAGATAGATAGAATTTTTTCTAGATTTTTTCACTGTGAGGGTGGTGAGCCCCTGGCGCAGGTTGCCCAGAGAAGCTGTGGCTGCCCCATGCCTGGAGGGGTTCAAGGCCAGGTTGGACGGGGCTTGGAGCAAGCTGGGCTGGTGGGAGGTGTCCCTGCCCAGGGCAGGGGGTGGCACTGGGTGGGCTTTAGAGGTCCTTTCCCACCCAAAACATTCTAGGATTCATTCTATAAGAAAAAATGTTTTATGCTGAGGGTGGTAAGCCCCTGGCGCAGGTTGCCCAGAGAGGTGGGAGATGCCCCATCCCTGGAGGTGTTCAAGGCCAGGTTGGATGGGGCTTGGAGCAACCTGGTCTAGTTGAAGATGTCCCTGGTCATGGCAGGGGGTTGAACTAGATGGCCTTTAAAGGTCCCTTCCCACCCAAACCCTTCTGTGATTCTATGATTCTATGCTTCTATGACAATGGCAACCACCACCACGAAGGTCATCCAGTGCATGGGGACAGTCCCCATGCAACCCCTTCACTGCATCTTGCAGTGCTGGAGCAGGTGAGGACCCCTCCAAGAAGACTCCAGCATCTGGCAGGGCGTGCCAAGGAGGTCTGTGAGACCTCATCACACAAATGGGGAGGAGGACTTCATCCTTCCCAGGTCAGAGGGGGTCAGGGCTGGCAGGGACCTCCGGAGAGCACCCGGTCCTGCTTTGAGCTGGAGCAGGGCTGGTGCCTCTCCCTCATCGCCCATGGTTACGTTCCATGTGTTTCAACACCAATTTTTCTCTTCCTTCTCATCTTTTAACTTCTCAGTACCAGATTTCCTTTTGTTTAGCTTCTTGTGAGGTTTCTGGGATGTGTCATCCCTGACACATTTCTCATTACAAAGAGTCACTGAGCTGGACTGATCTCATTTTCACTTTCTTTTTGCCAGTCGGTGCAAGATGGAAACAGCTTTTGGGCACATCTACACATCCATTTTATCCCTCGGTCTTTTTCCAGGCAGGGAACGATGTGCATACATTGGATTACAAAGCACCTTTGCAACCACATTTCCCAAGCCAGCTTCCCTTTTAACACAGGCATGCTTATAAATACGCACGCTGACACTCTCCCAGTTTTACCACCAGTGAATGTAAATTCTCTAGAAATTCAGTAGAAGGCAGACAGACTACGGGATATTTGCTGGCATTTTGTCTCCCCTGCTGGGATTTAATTTGCTGTGTTACATTCGCCGTTATTTACTCAAGCTCTGCTGAGCCCAGCGCGTGCTTTTCCTTCTTCAGTTAACTGGAGCTCTACTGCTATTAATAAAGGCTTTGTAATAGATTTACGTCCTCGCGAATGGGACAGGACTCTGGTGCCATCGAGCCCGGTCCCCTGCCATCGCAGCCAGGACCATTGCGCATGTCCCAGAGAAACTGGGAGGTTTTGGGGTACTTTGGCCGCCCTGGTATCAAAGAAAGGACGTCTTGGGGACAAGTGGAGCATCTTAATCTGTGCTGTGAAGGTTTATGGGATTACCTGGCTGAGCTCTGTACAGATGGGGGGTTATTCCCCAGATTGTTGCCCCCTGTTTTGTCACTTTGTCACTGTCTCCTGGGAGCGGTGATGAGAGGTCGGGCAAGCAAGGCTGTTATTAATGGCAATATTTTATGGCATCAGTTGGTGCGGGACTGACCTACCGGCGTGTCCCAGCTCAGCTCCCTGTCCCCACAACACCCGGGGCTTGTCGTGCCAGGGTCTACCTTCCCGAGGGATGCTGTGCCCCAGGACAGTAACATGGAGAAAACAGGGCTCTGAGGACAAATCCTTCATCTGTAGCTGAAGGAATAATATCAACCGATGGATCCCCAGCAACAGGCAACTTTGCTCTCTGAACAACCACCCATCCATCACCTTCGCAGGAGTCTACGGGTCAATCCTGTGGGTGCTGGGTAGCTGCTGGTTGGGGTCCCACTGCATGAGCCGCTCCACTGAGCCCCTGCACCAAAAACATCATCTCCCAGAGACCACCCTCGGTGAAACCCGGCCACCCGTGCGCCTCGCCAGGCTCCTAAGCACCGCCGTTGAGCACGGGAAGTCCCTCTGGGTTTAATGGGAGAGGCAATTTTGCTCAAGAGTTTACTTGCAGGCACATAAGGAAGCAATTTTCTGCTTCATCAGGGTGCAGTGCTGGCTTTAAAGGGCTTTGTGTCAGGGTCAGTGACACCGCTCGTGGTGCTCCTGTCACCTCTGCCTGTCACCCTGCCTCTCGGTGGCTGTGTCTCCCTAGCAAATGGGTTTCACGCTCCTGTGATTTCGGGATCAAAGATGAAATGCATCATTGAGGGCTCCAGCAGAGCAGTGTTTGGCATCATAAATACCTCGCTGGGCTGAGATAACACCTCTCCCCTCTGATGAACTGTGTAAGGGAATACAGCTGTGTCGGAGATGGTGGGTACGGCTGGACGTGAGAGAGCAGTGCAGAAACGCTACTGCGCCATGGGCCTTCACTCCCTGCAGTCGAGGGAGGACAAATGGTGAAGTGTTTGGATGGAGGTGCTCGGAGGGGTTTCTCAGAGCAGAACTGGGCTGCTCTGTGTGCTAGCGAGATGTGAAAGTGTAGTGGGGAGCAGACACTGGCCTGCTTGCCATCCATGGTGAAGACCATCCCAGGAGGAGGAGATCCCGCTCCTAAGGCATGTCCATTAGCAGGTGTTCAGGTAGAAACGTGCCTTTGCCACCACTTCTTGCCCCACCACTGTATTTCTCAGACATCCCTTCCCATCCATGCATGGGACAAGCTCATCGCCTTTGGTCAGCAAGAGGCCACCAGCTCACCAAGCAGGCTTCCAGCAGCCATGTGGTCCTGATAAGTGTCTCACCAGGAGCAGAGGACTGAAGCCAGGCGGTGGCATCTACTCCAGCTTTGCAGAAATGTCCCATCACGGTCAGGTTGGATGGGGCTTTGAGCAACCTGACCTAGTTGAAGATGTCATGGCAGGGGAAGATGGACTAGATGGCCTTTAAAGGTCCCTTCCAACCCAAACCATTCTATGAGTTCGTGACCACCGTTGCCAATGGACCAACATGCAGAACTCGTGTTTTTGGGATGGCTGGAGGGGACTCAGGAAGGTAGAAAGGGTGCTGCTGGGCTACCCTTGAGTCTGAAGGCAGCTCGGACCATCCTCTGCCCTCACTCCTGCAGGCAGGGACTTGTCCATGGCCACAGCCTGGTTCTTCAACCACCCCAACCCTCTAGACAGCATTCCCCGGCTGGAGTCCCAGCTCTTGTAGCAGCATCTCAGCTTGTCCTTTATTGTCTAGGACAAAGTTCCTTCTCGGGCACAGCTGAGTGCAGCCTGCAGAAGTTGCAGGAAGGAGTAAACAAGGCTCTTTGCAGCTCCCTTTACTCCACAGCGTGTCCAGGGAATGGCACTCGCTGTGCTAAGTCAGTCCCTGCTGTCTCAACCCACAACCTTTGCCCATCCCAGCTTATCTGCTGCTCCCCAAACACTTTATAGGGGCAGGTGGTGTCTCTTCCCTGGCTTGTTCTTGGGGAAACTATGGCACAAACGTGGGAAGCAGCTTGCTCCGGAGTCGAGGTCGGGATGCGGGTGCAGGTCCTGGTCTGATAGTGGGTCAGGCTCTCCAAAATCAAGCGGTAGCACTTTGGGGTTGACTATTTCTCCCCTTTTCCCGTGGCCCTTGCATTCTCTGCGGGTGCCGCCATGAACACGCAGGGATGCTTGGAGCAACCGCAATCCCCACCGTGCATTCTCTTCCTGGGATGCTGGAGAGTCTTTGGGCCATCAGGGACTCCAGGGCTGCAGACCTGACCTGGGCACGTCGCCCCCCACACCAGTCCCCTTGGGATTTGGTCTTTTTTGCTCTCCTCTCTCTTTACCCTGATGCAGGTGTATCTTCTGGGATTTGCTATCTCATCCCTCCCTTCCGCCTCCTTCCCCTGCCGTACTCAGCCTCAGCACTAATCCTGCAGCGCCAGCTCGGCCTCCTTCCTCCAGAGGAGACGGTTTGGTGAGACCTCTTTGCCTTACCTAGGAGAAATTGCATTAATCGAAAATAATCCTTCTTTCCATCCAGATATGTCCATTCCCTAGGAGAAGAACGTGGCTATCCCCAAGCAAATGCCATCCCCAGAGGGCGCTGCCACGACTGGGCTCGATCCAGTTGAAGGAAACTGGAACCAGACTGACCTTGGCATGCTGCTATCTTCATGCAATTCGATTTTTATCAATTAAGTCTTATCTGCCTTTTTGTTTGGTCAGGTCATTGCCCCTTCTGCTGGATCAAAGTACTTCTCTGCCTCATTCTCTTCTTAAAGCAGCGTTGCAGTTCAATGGTA
The DNA here is from genome assembly GCA_013396915.1 of Stercorarius parasiticus. Classification (NCBI taxonomy): domain Eukaryota; kingdom Metazoa; phylum Chordata; class Aves; order Charadriiformes; family Stercorariidae; genus Stercorarius; species Stercorarius parasiticus. The sequence goes on from VWZL01006078.1 coordinate 22,995, forward strand.
TCTGAATGCAACAGGTTACTCTCATTTTTAATTGCTGGCAACCTTTGCAACATTTCAGATCTCTGCCGAGTGTTTCCCCTCGGGTCTCTCTGTGGCTCACGCACCCTCCCTCTTGCAAAGGCAGTGCACGCTCTCAGGTGTGAAATGGAAGTAGGAGGCCTTGCTGAAGGTGAGATGAAGGTGTGCATGGTGGGATGGAGTCAGGCTTGGCCGTGAATCATAGAATCATAGAATGGTATAGATTGGATGGGACCTTAAAGGCCACTCAGTGCCACCCCCTGCCCTGGGCAGGGACACCTCCCACCAGACCAGCTGGCTCCAAGCCCCGTCCAACCTGGCCTTGAACCCCTCCAGGGATGGGGCAGCCCCAGCTTCTCTGGGCAACCTGCGCCAGGGGCTCACCACCCTCACAGCCAAGAAGTTCTGCCTCACATCTCAGCTCAATCTCCCCTCTTGCAGTGGAAAACCCTTCCCCCTCGTCCCATGGCTCCCCTCCCTCATCCAGAGTCCCTCCCCAGCTTTCCTGGAGCCCCTTGAGGGCCTGGAAGGGGCTCCAAGGTCTCCGCGGAGTCTTCTCTTCTCCAGGCTGAACCCCCCCAACTCTCTCAGCCTGTCCTCCCAGCAGAGGGGCTCCAGCCCTCCCAGCATCTCCGCGGCCTCCTCTGGCCCCGCTCCAACAGCTCCATGTCCTTATTATGTTGGGGACTCAACCTTGGCCATCAGCTGCTGAGAGACGATGCAGGTTCTCCTTCACGCAAGGGACTCCCCCAGAGAAAGAGGAACCAAGTTCCTCTGTGGCAGTGTGGGAAATTTGGGGTCATTATGGTGCACGGTGAAGGGTGAGGGACTTTTACACCCTGCTTGGGCAGGGATTAGTGAAAACATTCCTACCAGTACTTCCTACTATTTTTTTCTACCAAGAAGTCTATGAAAACTCATTAGGGAAGAGGTTGGACTAATTCCAGGTGTAGGAGGCTCCTGGACACCCTGAAGGGTTAAAGGATGAACACATTTAAAGGAGGGGCTGGAAAGGATGGGCAGGGAGACCAAAATACTCCTAGAGAACACAGGACTTGCTGTTTGCAGGTCTGCTTGAGTGTATCTTTGGTGAGGAGGGCCAGGAAAGACAATAATAGAGTTAACCAGGGAAAGAAGGGCATTAAGCTCTGTGAACATGCCCATCCCTCCAAATCTGGGCTCAGACTCCTTTTGCTTTCCTCCCTCTCTACCCTGGCACCCTTCCTCTTTTCCCTGTGGAGCCCCTGAGCTTTCAAGAGGCTCCAGCAGCAAAGTCGGTAGCTGCAAATAATTCATCGCAGGGCTGCTCCCAGAGACAGGCGATATTGGATGCCGTTGTCCGGAGACAGGGAAGTGCTTTTGCTCCAGCACTGCTTAACCCTCCAGAGGTTCAGGGGAGCTTTTCATGGAGGCTTTAATTTATGGTCAAATATACCTTATTGATCCCATCCTGTATTTTGTTGTAGCAATATCTCCTCGTCTTGAAATGAGGCTGAGGGCAGCAATTGCTTTTTGCAGAGAACACGGTGGAGCTCGAAACTCAGCCACATGCAGGTCCTCCCCTTGAATTTACCTCTCCAGTGCAGGGCCCTTAAGGGTTGTATAAACGCCACAGTTAAGACAGTCTCCTCTTGCTAGAATTTACATCAACCCGTACATTTATTAATTTGTTTGAGGCTATGGTATTTGCTCCTTTGCCTCTTGTCATGGGGGAAATAGAATTAGGTGAAATAATGATGGAAAGCCTTTCACCCCATTTGCTGCAGAGCTCGCAGATGCTGCTGAGATGGAAACATCTATTAGAGTGCATTGAACAACAAGCTAAAGCCTAATGGGTTTAACGTGCCTCCAAACAATACAGCTTCCTGAGCAGGATGTCTGGGCACTAAAAACCCAACAAAGACATCGTCCTCCTGCACATCATTCATTCCACAGATGTAGCCAGTAAGAAGGGAGGAGGGAGCGCAGGTCCGAAGGGAAGGAGGTCAGCGGTGCAGGGAGGGGGACGGTGGCTTCCCACGGATTTACATTTCTTGGCGCGGTTAAATTTAGGTGGTGGCTGGAGGGCAGAAAGCACATGTGGAAGGATTCAAAAAACACCGCAGGTGAAAATGAGAGGCAAGAAATGAAGGCTTTAATCCATCAGAGACCCAGCATATGGAGTGATGGAGAAGGGTTTGCTGGACCCTGGAGAAAAGGAGGCTGAGGGGAGACCTTCTCGCTCTCTACAACTCCCTGAAAGGAGGGGGTAGCCAGGGGCCGTTGGGCTCTTCTCCCAAGGAACAGGCCATGGGACAAGAGGAAATGACCTCAGTTGCACCAGGGGAGGTTTAGGATGGATATTAGGAAAAATTTCTTAATTGAAAGGGTTGTCAAGCACTGGAAGAAGCTTCCCAAGGCAGTGGTGGAGTCACCATCCCTGAAGGTATTTAAAAGCCCGGCAGATGTGGTGCTGAAGGACATGGGTCAGTGGTGGTCTTGGCAGTGTTAGGTTGATGGTTGGACTTGATGATCTGAAAGGTCCCTTTCAACCTAGACAATTCTATGATTCTATGACCCTCTCCTGCAGGCAGGAGCTGTCTGTGCCTCCTGCTTCAAGCTCACAGCCCCCAAAACCCATCCTCATTTAGGCAGAGCTTTGGTAGTCTATAGCCGGCTCTTGGGAAGGCCATTTGGCCAGCCAGCATCTCCACAGTTGACTGATCTCATGTGCACTTTTCTGTACGTCTTGCCCTGTTGCAACCATCAGCCCTGGGTGATGGGGAGCTGAAACCAGTTGCAACCCATGAGGACATTTAGCAGTAAATGGGACCTCAGCAGCAGCTGGTGAGTTCGGCCTTGCCTTAGTGGTTCTTCATGTCTGAGCAGATCCCTCACATTTGGCCCAAGGCTGCTCCAGCACCAAGAGCTGAGCTAATGCCCAGCTGGGTTTTTCCTCTCAACAGCTTTTCCCATCTCTTCAATGCTGTGGGTATTTTTCTCACTCCGTAGCATTGACCTTCAACTCTGGTGTCACTGAGTAATTAAAAACATACCTAGAAAGCTAAGACAGCTTGACGTAGAGCAATATATGATGTGGAGGCTGGATCCTGGTCTCAGCTGTCTCTAACCAAATCAGAGAAGGTGCTCTGGGGTTTGTGGAGCTGCAAGGAAGGAAAGAAGGGGAAGGAAATAAAGCTCAGGAAATTCACACCAGCACGGTGGAGAGCAGAGCTTGCCCCAGGCACCATGTGAGGACCCCAGGATGCTCCTTGTGGCTGAGGTTCAGGGTGGGATTAGGGGATCTGGAGATCTGTTTACTAATTGGGATGGTCCATCTAGGTGTGTGGTTGATACCAGACAAAAAGAAGCCAAGATGTCCTGTGTAGTTCAGGGATATGAAGGGGTCAGTCAGAGCAACCAGAGTCCCACAGTTTGGGACAGTAAAGATTGCCCTCCTTCCTCCTAGGGGTATTGAAATGATTATTTCAGGACCACAGAATGGCTGAGGTTGGAAGGGAACTCTGGAGATCATGTCAACACTCCTCCTAGTGCAGCCCGGCTGGCTTGCCATGCCATGAGCATTGGTGGCTCGTGTCCAACCCAAGGTCCTTCTCTGTGGAGCTGGTTGGACCCCAGCCAGCGCTGGTGACTGGGGTTGTTCCTCCCCAGCGGCAGGACTTTGCACTTCTCCTGCTTGAACTTCACGAGGCTCTCCAGCCCGTTGAGGTCCCTATGGATGGCAGCGCAACCGTCATCGGCTGTGACAGTCCCTCCTCCCAGTCTTGCATCTCCTGCCAACTGGCTGCCCCATCACCACCCAGGTCATTGATAAGGACGTTAAACAGTACCCATTCAGATAATGTTTAAACAATATTGGCCTTGATTGTGTTGAACAGCGCTGGCCCCAGTCATGCTCTGGTGTGGTTGGGATTTAGGAACACCAAGATCCTGGCTCAGCGCTGCTTTGTTGCTTTGGAGTGAAATGATTGATAATTTTCAACCTCTCAGGTGCCCTGGTGATGAGCGTGTTAGTGTTTTGCATGCTGCTTTTTTGCTTTGCAGAAGCGAAATGCTAAAAGAAAATGAAAAACAGGAATAATTAATAATTGCTTACGATGACCCTGCGCCTGCTGTGTGGGTGTTTGCAAAGCACGACAGGATTTTGCTGTGCTGAGCAAGGCGAATTCAGGCAGAGCAACTTAGCTTTGTGCTGCATTTATTATTTCGGCAGGCGGATAAAGGAGACCTGACAGAATGACGAGTACCGTCACAAAAAGCAGCTACCTGGATGGGTCCCCGAAAACACTCTGCAGGAATCCATTTCTCAGTATCAAGGTAAATAGCTCCTGCTTTCTCTAATCCCCCTCTTGGATTACTGGCCTGGTAAAGAGGAGTTTCTGCTTTCTGCGGAAGGCATCGATAGGATTTCTATTTACAAACTGTATTTGGATATGGATGGGGTGCTCCCCGCGAAAGAAGTGCCATTGGACGTGCAGCCAGGACAGCGATGTTGCAACGCAAGTTTAACTTTCAGCTTCTGGGGTATTTAACTTCGGTCAGTGAAACTCCCAGGGCCCAGAGCAAACCTTCAAGAGAAACAAATCCCAGGTCTTAAAGCAGCTATGAGCCTCAGTCTTCCTAGAAATAATTTTTTTATGGTGTCCATGATAAATGCATGTGTGTAACGGGGGCAGCAGAGATGGAGGAAAAGGGGACTCGATGCTCACGCTTGGAGCTTGGCACGCAGCAGCCTGCAAAGCTTTGGGTATTAGTCCCCATTTAGGCAAGAAATGGCATCTAGTTGGCTTAAACCCTGCCCTTGCTTGAATTTATTCACTGAAAGCGTATGTCCTAAGCAATGATTTAGGCCACGCATCCTGTAACGCCACCTGACCCTGATGTAAGTTCACCCGGCTCCTCCTTGTCTTGCTGTTGGGTGTCTGGGGTTACGCAGGGAGATGGTTCCTCCACCCAAGAGCTCTGCCAGGTCCATGGCAGGCAGCCAGAGGAATGGGCTTTGTTAAGCTCCTTGGAGAAGCCCCAAAAGTTGTTTGTGGTGGGAACCACAGGAGGCAGGAGATGGTGGTCACTTTGCACAGCAGTCTGGTGATCAGAGGGCTGCCCAGAGGACCAGCTCGACTCACCAACATGGGCATGAAGCCACATTTCCTCTGTCCTGGAGCACCCAAACCGCTGAGCCATGGGGAACCCTGGGTGAAGGTCCCTTATTTCCCCTTCTCAAAGCTGGGAACAGGTGTGAGGCTGGATGCCGCAGAAGCTGAGATCTTCTGGAGGTGGTACCAGTGCTGCCTGTGTGAGATTAGCACATCGACCTTGAGCTCGCCTGCAGATGTTCATGGCCTCTTGCCTCCTACCCATGGCTGTATTGCCACCAGAGGGGCTCCTCAGCTCCTTGTTTGCTTGCTCAGTGGTTTGCAGAGGAGGATCCATGATCCTTGTCTATGGAGGTGGTGGATAATCCTTTTCTCTTTGTATAGTGATAGTGGCATTTTCAAAAATCCCACGTTACAATGATGGTATGATCACATCCCTTGAGCAACTGGTGATCTGCTGCAAGGTACTATTGGAGAAGTGTAGCAACACTCGAAAAAAAAAAGGTGGAAACATTTAGATAAGACAAGCATTTGCAAAGGGGAAATATTAATCAACATTGACTGCAGCGATGTCAGAGAAAGCGAGTGCTCAGCTTGCATCAGGAACAAGTTCATATTTCCATCTTCTTTTCTACAAAAAGGACATTTTGGAAGTTTTGTGCTCTTTTCTCACACGTCGCAAGGAAGCAGGAAACCAAAAGTAAGCCAACTCTTGGTCTAGCTGGAGGGTGACTGCTATGTTCAACTGAGCATGTTGTTTGGCGTGTGAACATCAACGTTCAAGGTGCTCTTGTTTAAACACACAGAGATGACAGGTACGGAGTGGTTTGCCGTGGAAATAGGCTACTGCGAAGTGGGAGCTTGAGGCACTGGGGGAGCCAGAGGCGGTACGATGTGGGAGCAGATCAAAAACTGCTGGGTGAATAAATGGAGAACAAGATGGAAAACGCTTTTTCTCTTGTTATGCAGCCATAAGTTTGGGGATTTTCTTCGTACACATGCAATATGCACACAACATGAGCTTCTCTTAGCATGTCGCTGCAAGCGTGTGCGGGAAAATGATGCTTTCATTCACTTAGGAGAGTTGGTAGTGACTTGCTAAGTCGGGAGATCAGGTTCCTCCTTCTCTCTGTTGTCTTTTCATTTAATTTTAACGCAAGCCAGAGCCAGTCATATGAACCTTGCTTCTTCGAAGTCTTACAGCCATGCAATGCTGTACGTGTCCTGCTGGACTCAGGGTAACTCCAGGTCCTCTCCAGCTGAGTGTTTGAGGTGCTCTTTGCAGAACCATGGGCTGGTTTGTTCTCCTTTGGCTGAATAACTGCACCTTTTCGACAGCGGCAGCGTTGTCACCAATTCAATGCTATATTGGGTGTAGTTGAAAGCCAATTACCCAAGTCCTTAAGGAGTCTCACTAGGTTGTAGAGCAAAAGATGGCAGCCAGTGTTCAAGGCTCAAGATTTCTCTGTCCTTTTTGTGGGGAAGATTTTGGGGTTTTCTGCTATTTTTTACAAATGCTGGTGAATTTAATCACCTCACCCCTTGTGGCAGAGGGGAATTGAGCTCAGAAGTCATCACCGAGGCAGAGGGTTACCACAGCTGCAGAGGCTGGAAGCACAGGAAAGGGGAGAGCTTGGTGCCATACAGTCCTGAGGTTTCTCCCCTCATCCTCTTTTCAGTCCATTCAGCTCTGGGTTTGTTTTTTTTTTTTACATGACAGCAAGATTATCTTTAAAAATAAAATCCCATTGATTTTTCCATGCAGAGATATTTTAAAGGGCTTTGGAACTTCAAAGATTAAAACCACTGAGATGCAAAGTCAGCTCGGGTCTGCGAGCAGAATCAATGTCTGTTTTGCTGAGTGAAGGTATCCATGAAGGTAGATGTAGAGGAAACCCTTCATGGAGAATATTTCAGCCCGGACCTGGACAGGGTGATGGGCAGCTCTGAAACTGCCCGTGAATGCTGGTCTAGTGCTTTCTGAAGGGTCTTTGGAGCTCACCCTGAGCGGGATTTTGGTGGAGACTGGTTCTTCTCATGACGGACACCCTACTGTTGGGTTTCTGCTTGGAGCTCAGGAGGGAAACCCTGACTGATCCCTCCAGGTCAGAGCAGCATCGTGGGAGGCTGCAGGGATGATTGCAATCACAGAAGGCTGGGACCAGCCTCGATGAAGCCATTGCCAGGCGTTATCCTGGCATTGCCAGGCATTATCCTGGCTGCAAAGAGGGCAAATCCTCTCTTCCAATTCTGTTTCCCATTAAACTGCTGAAGGACTTGTTTTTGCCTCTAAGGCAGAGCTGACCTGACCACGCATGTCTCCAAGCACACAATTATACTCAGTACAGGATGTTTTCCCCAGATCTCTTTTTTTGGGTGGTTTTTTTTTGTTGGTTTTTTTTTTGTTGTTTTCAAGAAGTTAGGTCACCCTGTCCGGTTTCTAAATGACTTCCTCAGAAAACATAACTTCAAGTCCAGGGTTTGAATGGTTCTTGCAGAAACACAAAACCGTTGCACAATGTGGTTTATGTGTTTGAAGTGGATGAAGGACCAAAAATCGCAGCACTGCAATTTTTATATATATATATATTAATATCTCCAGAGACAGTGAGTGTGTCATGAAAACTAATTGCCACATGCCAAAATGCAACTGAGAGGCATAACTCAAAACTGTCCTTTGGAGGAATGTTCCCAGGGCTGATGGTCCCTGAGCCTTTAAGATACCTGGCATGAATTCCTCCAGTCCATCAGAGCAGATTAAATCAGGTCTGCTGCTGCTTCCATTAAAGTCCAACATCTTGTCTTGGCTTTCAAGGAGCATTTTGCATGCCATGCCGGACACACGGGTTTGGGAAGAGCAGTTCTGCTGAAGGGCTGCTTATGCGAAGACACAGAGAAGTATTTTGGGAACCTCTGATGAAGACTGCTACAGAAGGAGAAATTTTTTTGGAAAGACTGCGTGAGTGTTATGGCAACAGTTCACCTTCAGATGAAGAGGAAGCAGACTGAGAGCGATGACTTGCTGGGCAGTATAGTCCATAGTGTGATCCATTGCAGTCAATATAAAGAGGTTCTGGCCAATAAAACTGGGAAATCTGGAAGATCTGAAAGGCCAGTTGGACATTTGTTAATGCAGTCGCTGCTGGGTTGTTTGAGGCGTACAAGTTTTCAGGCATCAGGCAAAGTTGGTGAAACCCCTCCTGGTAGGGACACACATGGCAAGGTGAATGGTCCCAGGAGGATGCCGTGGTCCCATGGCCACATGTTTCCCATCCCTGCCAGACCCTACCTGTTGCCTTCCTGCACCTTGAGAACATGCACAATGACCTTCATGCCCTAGAGGTGGCTGCCAGGTTCATTGGGACCACAGTTGTGGTCCCAACACCCCTCCTCAAGGGATGACGTGCACATGCCCACTTCCTAAAACTGTTGAGAAGCTGGCTGAGGACATTCACCGTACATACAAGCTTCAGCCCTTGGTGTTTTCTGGTCTGTGCTTTAGCTCAAGAGCTGTCCCTGCCCCAAGCCTTTATTACAAGGGCTTCTGGGCAGTGGTAGGGACTTGTGCCCGATTACACACAACTGTTTGTGATAAAACTGGAACAAGCTGATTCCTCCCAGGCTTGTTTTCTCCTCTCTGTAAACACAGCCCAGTGCACGGGATTTTATCATGTGCTGAGGCACAAAACCCTTCCTTAAAATAGCAGCAAAAGTCTCCCAAACACATGGAAACAGCGTGATACAGACTTCCCTCTGGCAACTGGGGCAAGACTATGTGTGCGCCTTCCAGAGCCCTTACGTGGAGGATTTGTTGCCAAACTGCATGACCAACACTAGAAACACAATGGAAGCTTTGTAAGAAGTTTTTTCCAGACCACCGAAAGAGGAGATATTGGTGTTTAATCCCCAGTGCTGCAGTTTAATGGCTGTGTAGGATTGAGCACATTTCTCTATTTTCTTACACGTGCGGAGTGGGAGCAGCAATACCTCACCGACACGATGCATGGCTTAGTAGAGCAAAGCCTGCAAAAATATATTCCAAAATATAGAAAAAAGCAGAAAAACAGCGAGTTCCTCTGAGAGTGCATGATTGCAGAGAAGCTCCTCGTTCAACGTGTGGTAGAGGAGAGACTCGCTCATCCCAGTGCTGGTTGTGGAGGGTGTAGATGTTGTGTTGGGATGTTGTCGCCTGTGGGTGAGGGCACCTCACCAAAGACCTGGCGGGATGCCACTCTTCCCTCTGGGGCACCGGGAAGAGGTCTCAGGCAAATTCAGGTAGTGGGAAGCATTGGTGGCACAGCTCAAGAGGAGGAAGGTTGCTCTGCACCCTGGGATTGCAAGGGGGGTGTTTTTGGCAGGGGTACATCAGTACCAAGCACTACTTGCTTCTGATGTAGTGCGATGTTTGGTGTGATCCCAATGCAGAGCCTGAGCAGGCTCTTGTAATAATGTTGCACAGATGTTTATTTTAAAAAAGCCATTAAAAAACCTCCCCCTTCCTTCCTCCTCAGCCTATGCAAGTGCTCGTTTGGATTCTTTGAGTTGTTTTAATTCTACTGATGTAGAAGGGAAAGGAAGTGAGTGTGACTTGGCCCACAATGGGAAAGAGGTGCCAGAGAGCTGGGCTTGGGGTGGCTTCTGGGAGCACCTGGCTCTGGGGCTGCTCCTGTCTTTCCATGACTGTGACTGGCTGTCGGGGCCCTGGTCTTGGGAAAAGGCTGGTGTCTTCAGACCCAGGACACCTTCTAATCTTCTCCCACTGCTGGAATAGCCCCTCAGACCCAGGTTGGCTGATCCCACCAGTCTCAAGTCCAGGTATGGAGGGACCTCAGCCTCAAGTCCTTGGGAAAAGTAACGAGATGGCACAGAAGGATGGTGCAGAGGATCTGCCTGCCCTGCAGCATGGGATATCTCCCAGATGTAGCTGAGAAAGGATCAGGGTGGCATCCAGGTCTGCATGCGGTCAGCCCTGCACCACATCTCATGAAAGGTCCCAGAGGAGCCCCGTGATAGACACACTGCTGGGGCTCGACCACCCACCACTATCATCACAGCTACCATGGGGCAAACTGGAAATCACACACTAGCAATTACCAGCTCTCTGTTTCTCACTCATTAAAACATTCCCCAGCCTAAAAATGCCCTGTGGTTAGGGTGGTTGCCCGCAATGACTCCCTGAGGGGCAAGAAGGAGGCTTGGCCTTGCACAACTTTAATTGTAAGACCTCCCACTTTGCTACCTTAGGAAAGTTAATCACCATCACGGAGAAGTGGAAAGCATGGGAAATCTGGCAGATCTTGCAAAAGGATGAGGTTTGTCCTGGTTTGAGGTAAAACAGAACCAATTTTCTAATTTGTAATTTTACTTTTTTGCTGGGCCTCTTCTTACTTACTAAAGTCTGAAATTAACAGCATGTTGTTCAGAAACTGTTCGCTCTCAGAGTGATAAGACCTGATTGTACCAAGGAATGGTATGCACAGAGGCTCTTGCTTATACTTACTGCTATAACAACCAAGGTCAGCTAACTTCGCTTTTTGCCCGTTAGAGGGTGGGAAGCGGAGAAGCGTAGAGGGGTCCCACCTGCAGGGAGGAGCGGATGGGACAGGTGACCCAAAACCGACCAACAGGGTATTCCATCCCATCTGCATCACGCTCAGTATAAAAGCTAAGGGATCAAAGGGGCAAGGGGGCTCTGGCTCGGTTTCTTCTTCAATGGCCGATGTCTGAGGAGGACCCTGTCTGTTCGTCTGCCTTTGATCCTGACCTGAGCATTCCTGACTCTAGTTTCGGAACTCAGCTCCAGTCCGTCGCTGACTCCAGTCTGGGACTTTCCATGTGTCTGCTGGTGACGCGATCGTCATCCTGGGAGCTGGATACAGTTTTGTATATATTGTATACTTTTTTTTTTAAAATTTTATTTTATTCTATTATTATTATTTACTATTTCATTTATTATTATTTTCATTAAAGTAGTTTAGTTCTTTTTCTAAACTCGTAAATCTCCTTATCTCTTCCTCTTCTCTCTGAGGAGAGAGCGGGGGGAGGGCCATCTGTCATTCCGATTGGCCAATACGGCCAAAACCACGACAGGTTTTATGTGACATTTCCTCAGAATCGCTGCAGAAGTTGGAGACAATGCAGGCAATGGTCTTCACATCCCTGTTTGTTTCTTCCTTCTCAACCATTTTACGTCTTGATTTCTAAATATTTTCCTGGTTGCTCCAGGATTCTGAGTTGTGTCTAAAACCTCATGTGCCGCAACTAGTGCGGTTACTATCTGGGCATCCAGGTTTGTATAAAACCCTCGGTCTTTTCTCTTTCAACACACGCAGTGCAGAAGGATTAGATGTTGGCCCCTCTAATACGTTTGGTTGTTAGCAGTCTTTTTTTTTAAAAAAAGGCACACGTTGAGGAAAAGAGCTTCAAATGTTTAATTAAAAACTGTTATTGATAGCTTGATCTTAGGAAGCTCTGCCGGGCAGCCTGTGGGGATTTCCCTCCCTTTGCTTCATCCTGCTGTTTGCACTGTGGTCGGATGCCTTTGCAGCTCTTCCACCACCCCTGCTCCCTTGGAGGGACGTGGTGCATTCCTGAGGGCTCTTGCTGGGCTGTCTTTACCCACCCCACCAGCTCCCAGCATCACCCAGGACCCCCGTCCTCCACCTCCAGTTTCCTTAAGCTCCTGAAATCCCCTTGGGATGTCCTGCCACCAATGACAAGCTTTAGCCATGTTCCTCAGGACTTGCAGTATGGCTTCTCTCTTGCAGAAAAGAGAAAGAGAAGCCTATAAAAGTGCACCACGGATTTCAGTGGAGGAGCTCTCTTCACTCCAGGTCTGGATCTTCATCCCCTGGAAGCCCTGCCCTCCAGGCTGTGGCATGGAGGCCATCCCCCAAAACCAAGCAGACTTGGGGGGGACACATGTGGTGGTTGCTCTGAGCGCCGCAGAAAGCACCAGATCCTTCTCCCAGTGTAGGGTTTTGGTCTGGATGACCGGAGCTGCAAGCAGCAGCTTGCTGGGAGAAAACCAGACACCTCTTTTATGGTGGGCATGGTGGTGTGGCTACATTCCTGGGTGCACCCCAAAGGCAGGATGGAGCTTGCCCTGCACCCTCACCCCAGCACAGGCTGGAGGAGCACGGCTGGGTACGTTAACGCTGGTCCCCAGATCAGATCCTCCAGGGATGGAGGGAGCTTTTTGGGTACTGAGACCCTGAACAGACTTCAGCGTTACAACTCATCTGGCTGTACCTCTGGTTTATCACCATGGCTTGACCCTGGGCCAACTACTGCTTTCCCCCCAAAAAATGGGAAGTTGAGGGCTGAGGACCATTCCCAGCAAGCGTTTTGAGTGAAGCTGCCCTATTTTGAAGGCTCAGTGAGTTTCGTAGGATGGATGCAGGTTATTCTGTCCCCACTAGCCTTCGCATCAGAGAGTGGCCCCCAGCCTGTTTCATTTAAAAGTATAAATGCAACCTTTGGGACTCAACTAAAACTAGGCTTGCAGGAGGAGACCTGAATCATGGTTCTTGGTATCACACCCCTCTTTCAAGCCCACGTTAGGCTTGTACTTTGAGAGCCTGTACTTTGAGAGGGTGGAAAGGGATGCTCAAGGTTGGGACGTCTGTTTCCTGGGAGCTGATAAGCAGGCATAATTTGATTTTTACTGCGTTGTCTTCATTCTTAACAACACTGCTGTCTGCTGCTTCTCCCTCCTTTTACTGGGAGTATGAAGAAGCCGGCTCTGCTGGCAGGGAAGGATTTAGATGAAAGCAGGCTTTGTCTGTAGGGTTAGCCCTGCTGAGATCTCCGGGGGCAGGAGAAGTGCATGTTGGTGTGTGTGTCCATATGACCTCTGGCAACTCGTAGATATTATAGGCATTTAAGCCCTGTGCCTCTCGAGCAGAGCTGAGCTTTTGCTCTGCAGCAGTTGGTCCTCAGGGAAATCTCTCCCTCTGTTTACGAGGGTCACGCTGGTGTCAGTAATGGTCTCTCCTTCCAGGCGCGAAGAGCATCTTTCCAGACCACACAAGTTAAAGATCAGATACAGAAATGTAAACAAGCGATTTTTGCTGCAGGATGAAACACAGCGTCATGTGTGCAGCCACAGACAAACAGGGTCATATATCTCTCCGGCAGATCTAAAGTCCATGAGGCCTTTCCTTCTTTTCCTGGCAGATCACCAGCCGTGCTGTGATCCGATGGCTAACAGCAGGCAGCCCCAGGAGCCAGAAGAACTGGGGTCCTTGCCCAGCGCTGACACCAAGCCACTGCAAGTCCTTTGCCAGGCCATCTCTTTTTTCTGCCCAGATAGGCGAGAATAAAATACCAGGTTCCCAACCCATTTTGACCTCCTGTGCTGAGGAGGACATGGGGCAGTGGCGGGTGATTGCTGAGCTGAGGTAAACCAACACACTGTGAATGTCCAAGATTTGGATACCCACTGGGCTGTGTGTTATGGATGCCTGGAAAAAATGAATCTGGCTTCAATATTTCCAGCTGAACTCATTGTATTCAGGAAACAGTGTCTGGACATAGCCAGCATGTCCTGCAGGAGCATAGGAGTTTAGCAAAGCTGACTCTGGGAAAGCTTTCCTTTGGCTGGGTGACATTTTCCTAGTCCAAACACACTGCACGCCTCGGTGGTGACACGAGCCTGGAAGGGGGAAAGTCCTGGATTACCTCCTGCTTTGCATGATGGGAACGCATCACTTTCGGTGGTGGTACCCATACCCGGATGCTCCAGCTCTCAGGGAGCCGAGGAGGCTTGATCATCCTCTTTTTCCCTTTTTGTGCTGCTTATAGAGCAGTCCAGTTTGGCAGGGACCCTGCTTCAGCCTTGGATCAGAAGAAGACACAGCAGAACTCCAGGCCAGGCTGATCATTTCCTCTGGCCGAGACTCCTGCCTGGTGGGAGCTGGCTGAAAAACACGCAGAGCCAGAGCAATGACCAGCTCTGGCCAGCAACTGGGAAAAGAGCTGCCAACAGCTTTGGGCAGCATCCAAGGCTGAGGGCAGCAGTTCTGTAAGGACCCAGGGATATTCAGCCTGTCCTGCAGCGAGATGAGTGGTCCACCTCCTCAGGGCATGCGAAATTTGGGTTGGTTAGTTTATTTTAACTAATTTGGGGACTGGAAGGATGCCTGTGGAGAGCCACGTGGCAGCAGGGAAGGAGGTGGCTTGCCAGCTCCTTTCCTTCAATGAGTACTTTGCAGAGCTGTGGATGGAGGGGTGGTGGTGTCCATCCCTCCTGGGACAGTTCATTTGGCACTTGTGAAATTTTTCTGGGTGAGGAGCAGGAAGATGGATGCTGCTCTCAGTAATGGTGAGGCAGCTCGAGCCACGTGTTTCCCCAGGCAGCCGAACACCAGTACGTCCCAAGCTCTGGAGAAGCTGAGGTCAGATGATTTTCCAGGAGATGATGGTCTTTGACAAGGTTTCCTTCTGGAAGTGGGAAACAATAATTACATTTTCCCAAAGGAGATATGTCCTTTACATCCAGGGCTTCGCAAGAAGGAAAGGAAAACGGAAAGTCTGAATTATTCTCCCTGACCTTCTCCTGACTTTCTCTAAAGGAGCTGCTTGTTGCTGTGTTTGGAATGGCTTGTTCCTGTCCCAGAAGAGCTCCTGCCAGCACTGGGGATGGCTGCCTGCCGCGGGCTGGTCGGGAGCAGGAAGGTTGTGCAACCTCCCACTTCTGCTGCTGGATCTCAGGGGGTCCAGGCCAACCCAAACCAACAGCATCCCAACTGAAATGATCTGCTTGTCCAAAGCCATTTTCAGCTGAAGGAACTACACTCTCCTTGGAAATACTAACCCTATTGTCATTTTTAGCAGAGGACTGTTTAATGGCCCTGACCTAATTTCAGGCAACCACTGATGGCAGGAGCGAGGGTAATATTTCAAAGGCTCTCGGTCAAAGGTTCCTGTTCAGTAATCGTGCCTTTGTGTAGGAGATGCCATTTGTTATGCCGCAGCTTGCAGTAATCATGTTGGATGCTCTCTTTTTGTGTTGGCAGTTCTTCGTTTTCTGCCACGGTCTCCTGCAGCTCTCCCAGCTCCTGGTCTCCGGCTATCTGAAGAGCTCCATCTCAACCATCGAGAGACGATATGGCCTCTCCAGCCAGACCTCAGGGCTGCTCGCTTCCTTCAACGAGGTGAAAACCAGCTTGATTCTCCTAGTTTACCTGGTCAATGCTCTTCCCATGCTCATGTCATTCCCTTGTGAGACCTCTTGGTCTGTGTGTCCTGCTGCAGGTTGGAAACACGTTGCTGATCGTCTTCATAAGTTACTTCGGGAGCCGAGTGCACAGACCCCGTTTCATCGGCTGCGGTGCCATCCTCGTCTCCTTGGCCGGGTTCCTCATGTCTCTCCCCCACTTCATAACTGGACCCTACGAGTATGACCAGTCCGTTGCCAGTAGGTACTCTAGGAACTCACTTTATGCCTTTTGGGACAGAAGAAGGAAATAACCTTTCCTCAAGGGGTTGAGAGCTGCAAGCTGTAGGTTTGGTCCTGAAGGAATTTTAATTTTCTGAGGATGAAATCATCTCAGTCCTGAGAGGCAGCAGCTGATGATGGGAAGCCGAACTAGGGGACAGCTAGAACCACAGGAAAGGGCACGAAAACCACCAAAACGTAGGCTGTGCCTCTGATTCCCCTTGTCTTCTTCTCTACCCCTCACCTTCTGTGAGTTGAGGCAAGTTGCCCTCATGCACATGAACTTCTCCCTTATTTCCATAACGTAGATAAGGTCTCATAAACTCTGAAGCCCTTTGTGGGAAGGAAACAACAGATATGGAAGGAGCTGGACTCAATCCAATGGGGCAGCTTTGGGGGTGAAACGCTGTTGCCTACAATGAGGGAACATTCGTTTCCCACCTGACTTCTCCTCCTTGTGGGGCACCTCACCCATCTCCCCCTGTCTAGCTGAGCTGTCTTTGAGGGAATGCTTTGAGGTTTTAGACCCCACCAGAAAATCAATCTTTTGTGAAAGAAACATGCAGGTGTAAATCATTCATGGAGGAACAGGTCAGGGTGGATTTGGGATTTTCTTCCTCATAGAAGGTGAAGAGATGAGAAAAGAAAGAAAGGAGAAAACCACACTCCTGTTACCTTCCTAAATCCTGCCATGAAGCACCAGGAAATCTTTTAGAAACCTCCACTAAACAGCTTTTCTTGGGTACATCAGAGAGAGCGCAGCTGGTTCAGTCAGCTGCAGCCACCAAAGGAAGATTTAGTAGGTGAATAATTCATGGATGCAAACAGGGTTCAGGTGCTAACAGCAGTTTGGAACCAATTAGCCATGCCTTTCAGGAGTGGCTGGTGCAGGTGGCCCTGTGTTGAGCACTCAGAGTTGCATATGATTTGGGGCATAACCATGGAAACCCTGCTATAAACACCCCGTCCCTTCCCCCAGTATTTTAAGGAAGATAAGGATGCTAGAGTCAGCACTTAGGCAGCTTTGTAACCCGTTTCTGGGTAAAATGAGTTCTCATTTCCTGAGTAGCTATTCACGAAATCTGCAGTTTTACTCACTTACCTTCATTGCAAGATCTATCTAAGGTCCTGGAAGTGATTTCAGCTCCGCTTTTTCCACGGAGGCGGCTTTTCATGGCACGTGCATCCATCTCTCTGTGAACATCTGCACAGTAATCCTTGCAGTTTCTTTGCATTTTCTTCCACTGTTTCCACTTGACATCTACTGACGCCTATCTATCTTGACATCTACCTACGTGTTTGCTGCTGTCTTAGGGAAGCTCTTTCTCCAGACCCAGCTCCTTAGACCTGCTCCCCTTGTCATGGCAGGCATGTTCAGCAACACCACCGACCTGTGCCAGCCCCGGGTCCCGGCGTCCCGGGGGAACCTCAGCGATGCTGGCTGCACCCCCCATGCTGCCAGGGAGAACCACGAGGTTCTCCTCGTCATGTTCATTGCCCAGGCGCTGCTGGGTATCGGCGGCGTCCCCATCCAGCCTTTCGGGATCTCCTACATCGACGACTTCGCTAGCGAGAGGAACTCCCCCCTCTATTTGGGTAAGCCTGGAGGTGCTGTGGAAAGAGGGGAGAGCAGAATTAGCCCTCTATAGCAAGGCCAGACAGTACTAATTTGCATTAATGAGAGCAGAGCTTGCTATAGCCCTTCTGCTCTACCCAGTGCCAGGAAGGTTTCTGCAAAAATGGTTTATCTGGCTTCAAGCTTGGACAGACTGCAGACAGACCAGGAGTCCTGGAAAACATGGTTTAGGGGAGATGCTGGGATTTTTGGCCTTAGAGTGGTAAGCCGGAGAGCAACATAATAACCGTGTCCTCCTCCAAAAAGGCTTTAACAAGGAGAAGAGGAATAACCTGACCTCTGTGTTCGCAGGGGACAGCTATGGGCTCAAGATGCAGCAATGAAGACTTTGTTTAGACATAGAGAACATTACAGGAAGCTAAAAAAGCAGGGTCAACCAGCTGGGAGGTGGGCAAGTATCCTTCAGTGGAGGGGGTACTGGAGAACGGCTTGGATACGCACCTAAAAGGGATATCCCAGGGTGGTGGAATGGACAAGATGGTCCTTGCAGGGCCTTCTAGCCCTTTTCCAGCTGTTATCTGTGATGGCTTTTTGAACTGAATGGGACAGCAAGGGTGGTTCAAAACCAGGTCATTACTGTCAAGAGACTGGAAGTACCGCATCAGATTTTGCTCTGGTAGGTGCTCCAAACCTCTGCACCATATTTAAAAGGATCCCCTGTAAGATAGGAGTTGACTCTCACGCGTGTTTAATTTCTTTATCAGTAATTCACGTGGGAAAGTTTGCTGAGAACTTTTATCTCCTTGACCTTGTAAAAATCCTTTGCATTTCCTGGATTTCTTATGCCAAGGGGCACATCTTGTTCCTGGGTGTGTTTCGGTCTTTCTGGGAGGCTGAAAAAAAAGTGGCAGGAAAGATCTGAGTTTTGCAAAACCTTTTCTGCAAAGGGAGCGTGGAAAACATGGGGTGGTTATCCTTTGAAAGGTGGGAGATAAGAAAGCTGCCAGGGAAAAAGCCTGCACTGGAGGCAGATGGGGTGGACCCTGGTTCACCGTGGTCCTGCCTCGAGGCACCTCCTGTCCCCTGTGGTCCCTTTGTGTGGGGCTGAGCCCTTCTCTGCTCTCGCCCCTCTGCAGGGATCTTGTTCTCTGTGACCGTCATCGGGCCAGGGGTGGCCTTCATGCTGGGCTCTGCCATGCTGCGTTTTTACGTTGACATTGACAAAGTCGCCGGAGGTGAGTGAATGCGCCCTCAGAGAGCCACCCTGCACCCTTCGCATCCCATTGACTGAGCCTGTGGTGGTCCAGCGCCTCTCTGGGCATCCCGACCCCAAAGGATGAGTGTGCAACTTGTCTGGCAGGGGCTGGCTCCCTTTATCACTTCCATCACCTGGGGATGCTCTGGGTCCCATCAGTGCTGGGGTGGGTTCCCCAAATAAGCGAGTCCTTGCCACCTGACTCAGTGCCACACACACATATCTGCCAGGGTTGAACCTGGACCCATGGCCGCTGCATTTCAATCGGCGCTTTCTCCTCCTTCAAGACCTGGGGGATCCCTCACCCCTGAGCTGCTGCCAGGTCTGGTTAGAGAGAGATTCCCATCTGCACTGTGCTGTTAGACCAGACCTGATTCTCATTCTCCTACGAATTTTCTGCCATATGCCAGCAATAGCAGCGGGAGCATTTTGCTGCCAGAACCGGGGAAGAGTGGGGATGTGGAGGATGAACAAAACCCAGAGAGAAGCACAAAAGAGAAAGACAGAGGGGAGAAGTAAGACAGAAAGAATGGAGAATGGGTACCAGGATCCTGAGAGGTGAAGAAGCAGAGGGAAGGGTAGGATGGGAGGAAGCTGAAAACCAGTAGAAGAGAAATGCTGGATAGGGCAAGAAAGGAGCACGAAAGGGGATTTTCTTTTCAAATGTCTCTTCATGAGCCACGCTATTAAAGCACCTTTTTGTCTGCTCTTGAATCCTGGCTGGGAAAAGAGGTTCTTTCCTGGTTATTAGCAGAGCAGACATATGTTGTACGGCTCAGCATATCCTCAAGTGGATAGACTCCTTTGGGTGGTGACCAGAGAGCATCAGGGCTGGGGCTGGATGAGCAGCGGGTGTTGACACTACAGATGCTTTGGCTCCTTCTCGGTGCCTCAGGCTCATTCCTGCTCACTGACTTCACCAGATGTTTTTTTCACCTGGACTTTGTCACTCCACACATTTATGGTATTTGCAGCACAAGAGCACACTCGAGTCTCGACACTGCCTCCTGCTATCAGGCGACCTCCAGGCTTAGTCCTGCTGCCATCCATCCTCCTCAGTGGGTGAACCTTGGCCAGGTGTCTGGAGTCTTGGCTTACCTGCCTCTGAAAGGTGAAGAAATGGGATGCTCAGTTCTTCTAAGCCATCTTTTGCAGATGGGCATTGAGTGAGAAATGTGCCTGAGTAGCCAGAACTGGAGAACACCCAGTTTTAGAGCCATCTTCAGCCTAAAGATGTCTTCAGCCTACTGGGAAAAGCTAGCGAGCTGTGACTGCTTAATGCTAAATGAAATTTAACCTCACGTTTTCCTAGAAAATAAACTTGGTGTTTATTCAAGAAGGGATTTAAAATTCCAATTTGCTAACCGCAAATTATCAAATTTCTTTGACCTATCACTTGTTACTTCCAGAGATGGGAGATTAGATGTGGCAGTATCCGCCGTACCAGAATCCAGTAAACTGATTGCAGTTTTAATTGCACCCCCGCCCCTCACAGTGAGAATGGCTCACTTGTGTTAAACTTCACACTTAAGGAAGAGGTTTCCAGGAGGATGCGTTTCCTGGGATTGCTCATGAATGCTATCTAACCACAGATATCCCCTTCTTCTGTAGAAATATTTCTTGATTCAGACTCACCCTGTTGTGAATTTGCATTCTGGCTTCTGCATATCCCATTTTATTTATGCCAAGTATCCTCCCCACAGAAAATGTTATCTTTGGCAGAGTGCCCTGAGGATGACAGGAGAGGAGACTGGGTGAATTGTGAGAGTTGGGGGGGTTCAGCCTGGAGAAGAGAAGGCTCCGGAGAGACCTTTGAGCCCCTTCCAGTCCCTCAAGGGGCTCCAGGAAAGCTGGGGAGGGACTCTGGATGAGGGAGGGGAGCCATGGGACGAGGGGGAAGGGTTTTCCACTGCAAGAGGGGAGATTGAGCTGAGA
>VWZL01006078.1:43491-61335 GCA_013396915.1 Stercorarius parasiticus
AGGTTGGACGGGGCTTGGAGCAAGCTGGGCTGGTGGGAGGTGTCCCTGCCCAGGGCAGGGGGGTGGAACTGGAAGGTTTTTAAGGTCCCTTCCAACCCAAACCATTCCATGATTCTGTGAACTGAAGAAAGGCAGCCAGGAGAAAGTGATATAATTTCTACTAAATTATTTTTTAAGATTGGCTTCCATTGGTCATGCTGCAAGCCAGGCAATGGCTGATGGACCAGACTGGTGGGCAGAGCTCCAGGGTCCAAGTCCTGCTGTGAACAGGGGTCCTTGTGCAGGCAGCCAGACTGTAAAAAACTAAACCAGAGATCTTGGATGCCAAAAGTTAATTGGAGTTATCTCCATTATGATCTTATGAAAGGATTTTCCCTTCTGTCTTGACAGTCATCATGGCTTAATTCCCTCGAGGGAGTATTTCAAAGCTTTTTCACAACAGGGGTGTCCCTTGTCTGAAAAAGCTGTGATGGGGATGCGTTTCTTTGCCTTTCCAGCTCTAGGACATCCCTGTCCCAGTTGTCTCCATCCAAAGGGCTGAGTGGGTTTTTAAGACACAAAGAATGAAATGTGATTTAGCACCATGGGATGAATTAGGTGCAAATGCTGCTCAGACCCCAAAGCTGATGGTCACCAGGTTGGGAGCCACCGCTTTGGAGCATGCTGATGTCTGGGATGACTGGGGCCGTTCATCCCCATCCCTTTGGTGCACTGGGGTCCCTCCATTCGCCTTTGATGTAATGCCCATTTCCCCATTTGTGTTCCAGATGACATCCAGCTCACGAACAAAGACCCACGGTGGGTCGGCGCCTGGTGGCTTGGTTTCCTGGTTGCAGCCAGTCTCGTGGCCATATCTGCAGTGCCTTATTTCTTCTTCCCGCGGGAAATGCCAAAAGAGGTAGGAGAGAGAGGTGCTGCAGATTGCCCTTCTGCCGCTGCACACAAATACGCCATTCCTCCCTCACCAACAGCATTCGCTGCTGCGTCTGTGGGTGGGAAGCACCACTGTGGAAGTGGTCATACAGTTTAGATCTGCATCCCAAAGTCAGATAGGAGCTGTGGTTTGTTCTCTTCTCCCATGTCAGAGGCTCTTGCAGATGTTTAGTGAAACCCAGCATGGTGCAAGCAGCTTAATGGATGTGATAATTTCCTTGGTGGGGCACCGAAGCAGCACCTACGTGTTGGTTCCTCTGCATAGGAACATATAGCACCAGGCAAGTCCTGTGTAGACTGAGGTCATTCTCACAGCTGCCCTCCTGGCTCACCTGGAGATGGGACTGCTTGCCTTCCCTAGGGAAGAGATGGTCCTGCTCCTTCTGCTGCAGCTCAAACCAGATGGTCTTTAAAGTCCCTTCCAACCTAAACCATTCTATGATTCTATGACCTCTTTTGGGAGGTGGTGGGAGATGCTGCACCAATGGCACTTGCTTTCCTTCAAGAGAAGCCACATGCGCCCGATGAGGAAATCAGTCCCAGTTCTTTGGAAAGATGAATCAGGAGCCTTTCCTTAGAAGCTGGTTGTACCCTGGGAGTGTTTGAAATACTGAGGCTGGAGGGCAGTTTGTCTCATTTCAACTGCGAAAGCCCCTTCTCGCTCTCCAGGAGGGGGATAACTGCTGCTCCAGCCTCAAACTTCCCCCACCACCTTCTCACTGCCACCTCTTGGCTGGCCAAAAAGGATTTTAGACACTTCCCAGCCCCTGAACCTGCTTTGTAGGTTCAGGAGCTTTGTAGGAAAATCTGTAAAGTCCTCAGAGTTGTCTGGTGGGGAAAAAGCCTTTAGCAGCCTGAACTCGTTATTGCGGGCAAACATCTGCCTCCCTGCAGTTTGCTCAGGGAATGCGTGTCCGTGGCTCTTGCTGCAGCCCGCTGGTGGGACTGTACTTTGCTCTGTGTTTACTACCAAGGTTTTTACTTCTCCGGAGCCCTCCTGAGTGCTTCAGCACTCACACCAAGATGCAAAACAGCTTGTGAGCTTCCCGAGCGCTCCACTGGCTGCGGGTCATGGTTTTCTGGCAACCGGCGCATCGCGAGGAATAATACAAAACAAGTTGTTCTTTTAGAGAAGGCATCACGCTATTGTTTGGAATGTTATTGAAGTCACCGGGACGCGCTTAGTAGGTGAAATTGGGCTCATCTTGATGTCTTGGCCATAGTCTAGCCTGTGTAATTGCCTTTCACCTATATTTCACCTTGGGGCAGCATCAAAAGTTTCTTGTCTAAACAAGCCCATGCGCTGTCTGGTGCGTAATAATTCTTCATTCCTCCTGCCGCTGGCTGAATTTTCACAGGAATGAGTGATTCTTAGGGAGAGTTGGGTTTCACCTGCCTGGGAAAAATGTGACCTGATGTACCGGTTACATTTCTGGGCCTATAATGGTCTATTCACGGGTTATACATGGCGTGAGGTTTGCAAAGGTGCTGTGGTCCTGTGAGATAATGGAGTGGAAACTCCCCAGCGCTTTGCAGGATGAGGGCAATACCGAACGCAATGTGGCTGATTTATCCCCCTGAAGCTTGGTTCACTTTAAAGTCATTACGGATGATCTATATTAGCAGAACCTGCTCGGTGTGCAAGAGTGGCACACTCCATCTTAGGGGAAACGTTCTTTATTAGGGCTGATGGGAATATTAATTTCATAAACGGCTCTTGAGACAAAATAAGTACTTCGAACTAAAACAACCGTACCTTTTTTTTTTGCAAGCGCTGCACTCTGACCAGTCTGAGCAGTTTCGAAGAGTTTAAGGGAGGATGGGTTGGATATTGATTTTAAAAAAGCAGCAGGGAGATTTCACCCCGCTCTGCTGGCTGGTATCTGTAGGGAATGCTCCCACATGGCTCAGCACCCATTTATCCCTTTGCAGCCCAGATCTTCTTGAATTTCTCCCCGTTTCCCCCAGAAACCTTTTGGAAACTGTTTACAATTAAAAAATAATAATGGGAAAATAATCTAAGGGATGGCAAAATTCTGACCCCCTTGCAGGACAGGGGACGCCAGGGCCAGCCAAACCGGATTGTGCCCATCCCATGGGGGTGTCAGTGCCACAAGCAGCAGCAAAGGGCCCTGCTTAAATTAAAAAAAAAAAAAAAAAAAAGCCTCTTTAGAAATTTTGACAGATGCTATTCTGGGTAAAACACCTGTCTGCTGTGGGAGCATTCAAAGCTTTGTAGGAAAATCTGTATTATCAAGGGTGATTTTCTGTAGGTATAGCAGAAAGAAATAAAATTATAAATCACTTTCTCTTGCTTGCCCCTGGAGTAAATCAGTGTTTGGCTAAGGGTATAAGCATGACCACTTTTCCATGGCGAAGGGCAGCCCATTTTCTTCCCCAGTGAGCTGGAGGCAGCGGCATCTCTCAGGCCACTGCGTTACTGCAGCTTGTTCGAGACGTGGTTCCCCTCCAAAAGAGCATCAGCCGGGCATGTGTTGCAAAACCCTGCAGAAGGGATGGGGAGAGTTGGTATGACACGCGAACGCAGGAAGGAAACCTGTGTCTCCAGCCACAAAGCTCAGTTCTGACCCTGCCTTTGCCTTCCTCTGCCCCAGCTGGAGCAGCCGGCCCTTTTGTGGTAGGTCCCCAGCGTCACGGTGGCTCATGCTGCGGTTTTAGGGTTGCTTCCAGGTTCCCTCTCACTGCACGGAGCAGAGCTGTTGTTTCTTCTCGTGCTTGGCTCTGGTTTGGGATGGAGATGCAGCATTGCGGCGAAGAAAGGTGGGATCCCAGTGGTAGCTCCCTGCCAGGCTCTGCAGGACAAAGCCCCATCCCCGACACATTGCAGAGGGGAAGGGAGGGATGGGGTCAGCACGGGGTTTTGCAGACCAGCAGATCAGCAAGAACGGACACTGTGATAACCTTTGGGTCAACCCTGCCTAAATACAGCTGCAGTTTCAAAGACAATTGGCATTTCCTTGGCTGCCTTCAGTTTCAGGGCTTCTGCTTGTCCAAAGCAGGAAGAAAGCAATCAGCAGCAGAGCAACCACAAGCTGCAAGTCCTTGAAGGCATCAGCTGGGCTTTTCCTCGTGTTTGTAAAGGTCCAGCACAACATCTTACCCACATCAAACACCTCCAGGCATGGCAGCTGTGATAACACATGGAAAAAGTACAGATCTGCTCTGTCCACAGAGATGTTTCTGCACCACCACCAGCTGTGGGTTTCATTTCAAGAGGCCCAAAAGGAATTTCAGGTGCCCCAGGCCAAGCTGTCCTTGTGTCACTTGTTGTCTGCAGACCCCTGGGACCACACATTCCTCAGCAGATGATGAAACAACCTGGGAATAGCGTGTCCACACCAAGCTGTGGGTACATTTTCCCACTGCGGAGTCCACTAAACGAGCTCCCTGTAGCAAAGATTGGTCCATGGCTCAGTCCTTCTCACTGCCAAAAGCACTATTTCTCTTCTCTGATTCTCCTCCTACCTTCATTTGCCTTTCTTTCTCCTGCCCCACTCTATACAACTCATCTGAGCTCTTGGTGGTTTCTCCAGACCAAGGACCATCTTCCTCAATGGGCATCATCCAGCAAACACTGAATATAGCACAGCCCTCGGTCTATTTGGAGACTTATTTGCCCCTCCCCATCAACCCAGACAGATTATTTATTCTCCAACCACATTCCAGCTTTACCTTTATTTGATAGCTTCTTTCTTTGAAGTTCCTGGAATGACTTGTGCACTCAGTGTTAACATTAATGATAATAGGAGTTTGCTCTTTTTGATCTTTTTTCATAAATCAATCACTCCAAACCCGGAACATTTTTATTCCTCTGCTTTGAAACTTGTCAGTAAATTTCTAGCACCAAATTATCCTGAATAATCCTATTTGAAGGACGATCACAGCAAAGCTATAAAGCTGTCGTGATCTCAGGCAGGGGATGAGGATAAGGCTGTTACTGGACAAACTGTTTCCAGTCAAGACCAGTTCTTTTGTTCAGTAATTACGGTTTAATCCTGCCTCCAAGAGCCTGAACCATTTCTCGGGGTTGTGTCCTGGATTCTGGGGAACTACAGTATCTGAGCGTTTCCCAGTTGCTGAGTAGCCAAAGTTTAGCTCATGCTTTACCATCTGTCCCTGGCGATGTTATCATATCCCAACCCAGGCGGTTGTAGTCTGTCTGCTACAGGCTTTCCCTGTGCTTTTGCTTGGGCGCAGTGTCTGTCTGTCTTGCCGTCTCACCGGCTGTTGCATTGCAGCTGATGAAGCACCTCTCCATTCCCTGCAGCTCCATGGGTGACGTGAAAAGGGTTTGAAAAGGGGGAAGGTAGAATCATAGAATTGTCCAGGTTGGAAGGGACCTTTCAGATCATCCAGTCCAACCATCAACCCAACACTGACAAAACCCACCACTAACCCATGTCCCTCAGCACCACGTCTGCCCAGCTTTTAAATCCCTCCAGGGATGGTGACTCCACCACTGCCCTGGGCAGCCTCTTCCAATGCTTGACAACCCTTTCCGTGAAGACATTTCTCCTAATATCCATCCTAAACCTCCCCTGGCACAACTTGAGGCCATTTCCTCTTGTCTTATTGCCTGTTCCTTGGGAGAAGAGACCGACCCCCCCTGGCTACTCCCTCCTTTCAGGGGGTTGTAGAGAGTGAGAAGGTCTCCCCTCAGCCTCCTTTTCTCCAGGCTGAACACCCCCAGCTCCCTCAGCCGCTCCTCACAAGACTTGTGCTCCAGACCCCTCACCAGCTCCGTTGCCCTTCTCTGGACACGCTCCAGCACCTCAATGTCCCTGGGGAGCACCTTGAACAACAGCAGAAGCATTGACCTTGCTCAGCATTTCTCCTGTGCAAGATCTATCTTGTAGACTCAATTATCTCCCAGTTCAAATTTCGTTCTCTGACACTCCGAAGTCATGTAGAACTAAACGTCTCCCAAGGGGGTGAGTGACACTTCCTCCTCGCCCTGGCAAAGCCTCCCCTGTAGTGTCAGCACATGTCATCTGCAAACAGATGCCCTGTGAGAAAGCTTGGATGGATTTTATGGGAAGCAGGTCTACCTGTTCCAAGCCCTAGTGGTTCTGGCTCACTGTCACGCAATCCCCTCTGGATATCAATCCATCTCACCAGTGCTTTCCTCTCCGGTCTCACCAGTAGATGGTTTCAGATATTTATTGCGTGTTGCAAAGCATGTTGTCTAATCTCCCGTCTATATTTTATCCCTTAGTTTGTTATTCTGCCCCTAATCCTGATTAAATAATTTTTTCCTACTCATTGCCATATTGGCGTGGTTAAAAAAAGCCTTCCTTTCACTGGGTGAGGGACGCTAGCTAGTCCTCCCCTGCCAGAGAGCTTCTCCATCCCAGAAGCAATTCTCTTGACCCGTCCCACCCACAAACTGGTTTTCCCGGTGCTGCACTGGTCTGGATCTGGTCTCCAGTGGTGGTGCAGCGGGGGTCTGCACTTCCCCAGCTCTCCTGGAAACACTGTCCTTGGTTCTTCCTCACATCACACTTCTTCCACAGCTGCACCATACACTTATGCAGAGATAGACCTGGAGCTATTTGTCATTCTCCTCCTCTCATTTCCAGCTGTGCAGAAGAAATTATTTTTAAACCCCAAGTGTACAGCTATGCCCTTTTACTAAGTTTGGTTCAGTTACTGTTATTTCAGCCTTCTACTTGCCTAGTTTTTCCTACATGGTATCCCATCTCACTCTGTGTGGACAATTCCCACCTTCCTTCTCCTCTGCAGATTAAGTAGTACGTGTCTTCTCGCTATGCCAAGGGGATTATTGAAAATATTTGCTGGAGCTTCTGCACCAAACCACTAAGGAAGCCACCAGCACCTCCCAGCAGCGCAATGCATCTGTCTGGGATGCTCTGTTTTCTTTCTCCTATTTACTCATGTTGTGTTTACTCTCCTAATTTTCACGTTCTCCAGCTTAGCTAATGGTTTCCCATATGGTGCTGCACGTTCTGCTTTTCTCTGTTTTGCCCAGGGCTGTAGAGATTAGAACTACTGCATTGCCTTTATTTATTTAACCACCAGTATTGTTGAGGAGGGACAACAGGCTGCTGCTGATCCGTCAGTCCCTAGCCCAAGGTACCCATCGACCTGGGGGACATGTGGGTGCCAACCAGAAGAGATGAGCAGGATGATGGAGCAGGATGATGCCTCTCTCATGTTGGATCCTTCCTCATCTCAAAGCTTCACACATGTCACTTCAATTGGGAGAAGTGCAGAAATGGGATGGAAAAGAAGCCATGCTCCTTCCTTGGCATTGCTAACGGGGCAGGTGGAAAGGGCATGGTCATCTGCTGGGGGATGGAGAGGCTGGGACACGAAATCCTTTGCAGAAGAGAGGAGGTGGATTTCTAGGGGTGTTTCATAATGGAACTGGAGGGATGTGAACTGTGGGAGTGCTCAGGGCGTGCAGCAATGCAATAGCTCTGTGGTGGCCTAGCAAAATGCTTCCGATGGGATTTTCTGCTGGATGGTGGGGAACGTGTCCCCTGACGTCTGTACAGTATCTCCAGATCTTATTTTCAATTGCCCTGCTGGATAGTTGTAGCAGATGCTTGGCAAGAGAGGGGAACACCAAGCTGGACGTGCGGCTCCGTCCTGGAGATGTTCATGGCAGAGCAGAGGGTTAAGAAGTCACCCCCCATTTCCCAGGGCAAAACCCATCTGTCTGGGCAGTGCCTTAAGCCATGAAGTGGGGAGAGCTGGCAAGTTTAGGACCACAACCTGCAGACTGGATCGACTTTTTTCATCACGAAAAGCACCTGGCGCATGGTGGCAGGAGGGGGGTGCAAGCACGGAGAAACCTTGAACGAGGTGTGAGATGTGTCCATCTCAAATGTTTGGACATTACCATCCCTGCTTGGAGGTGGCATTGCTTGGCAAGGTCCAGGCAATGCCTGTCCCTCCGCTCTTGAACCAAAAGGCTTGAGATAAGGAGAAGATGCTGCAGGTAAAATGCAGCTGGGATCCCTCCTGCCCTGCCCTGAAGATGCTTCATGGATGCTGGAGCTGAGCTGCTCTTGGCTACATCACGGGATTGCACCAGCATGTCTAAGCCTGCAAGGAGCCTCTTGCCTTATATCAGGGTCGTTGGGGACTTCCCAACCCATGGAAGTTATTTTCAGGGTGCAAAGAGCTGACAGCTCTGTCTGGGCTTGTCCCCAGGGCTCCAAGTGGACGTTCCAGGTCCAGCGTGGTGGGACGGCGCTGGGGCAGCGACTCGGCCCCTTCTGTGCAGGCAGAGACATTGTGCAACGGCGCTGGGGAAGTGAAAAATAACTTCTCCAGTTTCTGTCTTGGGACAGATTGCCAGCATTTATATGAACCCTCCTCCCACTTTTCTTCAGCAGTGACCTGGTGCGCTTCCAGTGCAGACAAAAAGCTGAAATGAAAATAATCGAGGGGGAACTCTTTTAAACGCCTGCTCCAGTTTGGGTTATCAGCCAGTAGGGAAAGGCTAAAGAGCGGGGATGGGGAAATCTAAGTCTTTGCCTGGAAACTTTCGCTCCTGAGGCTGCGATGCTCCAAGGCTGCCTCATTAAATCTCCTAAAGCACCAGCAAAGGCAGTCTGAAAATACAGGGCATTATTTGGGGAGCAACCGGGGGCCAAATGGCAGGGTGTGGTGGTGCCACTGGTGTGTTACAGGAATGGGCTGGTCTCTGCATTGAGATTTTCCCCAGGGAGCTTCAAAGACAGGCAAAAACAGCAGTTCAAAATAATCATCCCACTTCGCGTGAGCGAGGTGCCTGTTGGCTGGTTATTTTAGCACTCTAGGAAACAGGGTCCCTGGTGGGACCCACACTCGCTGGAAGAGGCACAATGAAGTGTTTGTAGGGAGCACGACCTTGTCAGGAGGAAAATAATTCTTTTTTTCAAGCTATGAGGTTTTACATTTTGTTTGTTTAACATGAAAATAGCTTCTCTGACCTTATTTTTCACCGAGCCAGGAGTGCCAGGTTCTGCACAGCCAAAGGGAAACTCCGCAGAAGCCTCAAATTCAGCAAGGAAAACCTCGCTGTCACAGAGCAGGTCATTTTTCCCTTTTTCCAGTGGTATACTTGAATAAAACCAGACTGCCAGCACCTCTGGCTGCCCTTCTCGCAGGTGCAATAGCAGGTGGGTGAAGGCAGGAGCCTGCAAAGCAAGTCCAGGTCTCAGCCCTGCTCAGTCATTACCCGATTTATTCAAGTCCGTGCAGGGAAACAGGGGGTTTTCCCCAGGTCGAGGTCAGGTTAGGGATGCTCCTCCTTTCAGGAAGAAATTTTTCACTATGATGAGCCCCTGGCGCAGGTTGCCCAGAGAAGCTGTGGCTGCCCCATGCCTGGAGGGGTTCAAGGCCAGGTTGGACGGGGCTTGGAGCAACCTGATCTAGTTGAAGATGTCCCTACCCATGGAAGGGGGTTGGAACGAGGTGATCTTCAAGATCCCTTCCCACCCAAACCATTCTGTGATTCTATGATTAGTGCCAGCCCCCTCCACAGCTTGCTTTTCTGGCGTGTGGACACGCCTGCTTCATCCCAGAGAAATGCGTTTCTTGATCCTTTCAGGCAGCAAAAAAATATATTGTGGGGCCAAACCAGCGTGGAGAGTGGAGTTTTCCTCCTCTTTGCGTGCTCTGCTCCATGTCCAGCTGCTCCTCGGGTGGGTGCCAAGCCAGCAGATGTGCACAGAAATGTCCCGCTTGCAAGGGTCATGCTCATGCAGAGGCATCCCGGACTGGGGAATTTGGGGAGATTTGGGGCTTTTTAAAAATTTTTTTTTTTTTTTGGATGCGTGGACAGTGCCCAGCAGACTGTCAGCTCTCTGAAGTACAAACAGCTGGAAGCTGAGAAAGCCACAGTCAGTAACAGCTTGAACGTATTTTTGGAAAACACTGCAGTTTTAGAGCAGAGAGAAGAGACCCTGTAACCTAATTGAAAAGTGAAAGGAAGCTGGATTTTGTCTTTGCATTCAAAAAATGTATTAAGCCCCAAGCTTGACCAATAAAAACCATGAAAGGAATTTTATTGCTTTTGCCTTGTAGCGGCTCTTCAAAAAAAGGAATGTGGCGCAAGCGCAGCGCGGGACATTTTGACCTCTCTGATGTTTAATAATCAGTCTTGGATCATTTTAGCCTGACTGATTCTTTCTGTGAATTAAGAGCATCTAATTTCTGGTGAACAAACTCGTTTGTCTGACTCACATTAAACTTGTGTCGAGAGGTGCAGCAGCACCGCTGCTGAGCTGATGTGGGATGTGGGAGACGGGGCCACTAGCTCTGTCCTGCTGGCTAAAAATACACTGTGGTTTTCCCTGAAAACCGCACTCCCGCTGAACGCTTTCTGCTATTGCACGTGTAGAGTAGCACATCTAATTTAATTAATGCCCTCCTTTCCAGTGATTCCCCTAAATCCTGCAGAACAGTGGATGGGATGTGCATCCAAGAAATTCTCCCCTTCCTTTGACCTCCCGCTTGCTGATGGGGTGTTGGACTCCTGCCTTGGACATGCAGTCATCTAAAGAGGTTGGGATGGACCTGAGATGATCCGAGTCCTCCATCTTCCACCTCTCCTCTTCCACCAGCAGTGAGCGGTGGCAACGTGACATTCAGGGCGCAGATCCTGCAAGCACCTGGATTAACGTCCTGCAGAGCTGTACTTTAGCCTAAACACCAGCTGAGGCTAAATTAGGCAGAGACACCTGGACCCGTCTGATTTCCAGCTGCACAGTGTTTTTCCCCTGAATAGAGAAGGAATAAAGAGGGGAGCTGCAGAATTTGTCCCTTTCCATGGACCAGGATGGGAAAGGATGTCCCTTCCACACTGCTGCTGTTCAGTGGGAAAGATGTGGCTAAAAAAAATTAAAAGCATTATCAAGAGTAGGAGTCGCTAGAATTCAGCTGAGGTTTCCAGGAGCAGGAGAAGAGTGGGAAGGGGCTGGGAGAGCTGAGGTGTCTGTGGCTGCTCCCACTGCCCCCCTGCTCCGGGTGGCTCTGGGTCAACCCCTCTCGGCTTACAAGGTGAAAAATATTTTGCCTCCATCCCAAACCCCCTCCTTGCCTGGATCTTTTCCTCCTGCGTTTGCTGCTTGCTCTCCTTGCTGGCACCTGCACAGCAGCTTGTTCCGGCACACACGAAGATGCAGGGAAAATGCTCATCACAGAATGGTTGGGGTTGGAAGGGACCTCTGGAGACCATCCAGTCCAACCTCCCGGCTCAAGCAGGGTCACCCAGAGCAGGTTCGAGATGGGTTTGGAACATCTCCAGAGGAGGAGACTCCACACCCTCTTTGGGCAGCCTGTGCCAGGGTTCTGCCACCCTCAAAGGAAAGAAGTCTTTCCTCATGTTCAGATGGAATTTCCTCATCTTCCATCCAAACCCAGGGTCCAAACCT
Source organism: Stercorarius parasiticus (assembly GCA_013396915.1). Classification (NCBI taxonomy): domain Eukaryota; kingdom Metazoa; phylum Chordata; class Aves; order Charadriiformes; family Stercorariidae; genus Stercorarius; species Stercorarius parasiticus. Next base: position 54,834 of record VWZL01006078.1, read on the forward strand.
GCTTTGGGTGGAGGTCTAGCTGCATCTCTCCTTTGGTTCCTGTTCCTGCGTCCCCCGCACACAGGGGCAAAACAGACCCTCTGTGGAAGAAACGCATCTCCCTAAGGGTATCCCTTTTTCCCGATGCAAAATCTTGAACTTCCATATGCATGTGAGCTGAGCACAAGGTGTGCTTGTACCTGGGTAACGGGTTGGCTCAATATTTATAAAGAGTGATTCATTGCGGTTGGGAAAGGCAGGGAAGCTGGCTCTTACTCCTATAGCACAGTGTGGATGCTCTCAGTCCCATCGGAAACCCAATGGTGTGGGCACAAAGCAGCAGCCAGGGGTGGGAAGATCCTTCTCGATGGTGGCTGCACATCCCATGCTGGACATGGACCGTGCTGGCCGAAATGCTTCAAACTCCATCTGCAAGAAGCACGGGCTGCTGTCTGCCCTGATTCAGGAGAGAAAAAGCGAGTTCAGTGGAAACTTTGGCACGGCCAGTGCAATGACAGCCTCTCATCTGTCCCCAGGTGGCGAGTGGGAAGGAGAGTGGCAGCAAGAAGAGTGAGGATGTGCTGAGCCAGCTCAGGTCGAGGTCCGAACATGTCCAAAACCTCTCTCTAACCAAGTTCATCAAACGTAAGTGTCTGCCTCCCACATGGGTGGGGTTCCTCCACTTGCACAAACATACGTCCCGGCAACGGGCAATGCTAGGGGTTGCAATACTGGTAAGAAAAAAGGATGTTCCTCCCCGTGCTGCCTCCTAGATAAGCCCTCAAGATGCAACTTAGACCTACTGTTGGCTTTAATTAGATCTGCATATCTCTTCCTGGTCTGCTCACAGCAGATGCCATCGTGTCCAGACTGCCCAGCTCATGCTGATCAAAGCATCTGGGGTTGGTAGCTCTCAATGTTGCGTGGCTTTAGGGCTCATCTGGGCAGTGGGAAACAGAGGCCAAATCCTCATTGGAGCCCAAAGCCAGAGAGGAAAAAGGGGTGCAAGCTGTGAGCCTGGAGCAGAGCCACGGGAAGGGAAAGAGCCCCCAGTTAGAGGGGTTTTGCAGTTTGGGTGCATCCAACTGCTCTTGCTCAGCTTCCAGGACATATCAGGAACCAGACCTCCAGCAGCACTGGTGGCTCTTCATCCCCAACACCCGCCTCAGACCCCCTCTTTCAAGGCCGGTGACAATATCAGAGCCAGGCTGCCCTCCCTGTCCCACTGAGGACAGCCGGCGCTGCCTGGGACCAGGGTCTGAGCAATTAAAATCAGATGCATGTTTGTACAGGGTGATCTTAATCTGGTACAATTAGCTTGTTTAGAAATGAGGAGGCTCTTTGTGCTGAAGGGAATCAGCTGGGCTGCGGAGGCTGCCGCTCAGGGTTGTTTTTTGTGAAGGAAATACTCTGCGCTTTGGCAATTGCTTAAGAAAAGTGACCCTCTGAAGTCAATCCATGTCAGCTTCCTCCATATTTCCTGAGTATCATCCCTTTAATTTATTGGAAATTCTCCGCGTTATTAAGGTCAGCGCAGGGCAGGCACAACCAGACAAGCGTGGGCAGGTTTTTATTCTGCTGGTTTGCACCATTTGCTCGCTGGCCTGATGCTAAATTAGAGGAGCAAGCCGGGGTTTTATTCCCCTGCTGACCTTGTTGCACCGTCATTTAGAAAACACGGGTGATGGAAGCGATGGCGTGGGAACAGATTTATGGCGCTCAGATGGGATTTTCACACCGACGCTCTGCTCTTTGCCTCTGAAAAATGAATAAAAATGAGCTCCCTGCCCCTGGGTGAAAAGAGAAGGAAATATCTTACTTCTGCTCGAGCCGCAGGTTTGGCTTCGTGTCATCAGGGCTGTGGGGTCTGTGCTAATAAATTCATTCTTTATGGGAGTTTATCCCCTAAAGCCCAGTTCTGAAAAAAATGAAGTGCCTGGATTTTTTCTCAGAAGAGTGATCTTGCTGAAATCACCGAGATTTCTAATACAAAACTCGTTTCAGAGCCAGAATCTGGATGGTAGCTAGAGCGTGATGGTGTAGATGGGGACAATTTGAGTAAAGGCTGAAGATTTTAGTGCTGGCTCATCTATGGGTCACTGGAAAGAGAAATTTGCCTCCTGTTTTGTAACTCCTCTCCTTATTTTGTTTCTTCTGTCACAAAGCATTTTTTCCTCTCTATTTTTACTATTCTTTTCTATATGAGAGTTTATGAAAGCAGCGTTTGGAGATTTTCCAGCCTGAATCACCTTGGAATTTCATACCTTCTGTTGCTTAAAAAGAGAGACAGAACAAAACACGTGTGATGGAGAAATGCTGTAGGACAGTCTGGTCCTTCTACCATGTTCATAGTGATCCCATTTTACACCACACCCCCGTACAAAAGGATGACCCGGCTCCTGAAGGAGAAGGGTCCCGCTTTGCTGGTTTCAGCAGGCTGGAATCGGTGGGGTTGAGCTGTGGGATCTTTGAGGCGTACCTCCTGGGTTTTTCCGATTGCACCTCTGGATGTGGAGTGGGGAGAAGGAGCCCAGCCTGCAGAAAGGCAGGAGGTGGGCAGTGCCAATCTACCGGCACAAACGACAGCAAGGCAGATTTTTATAATGTCTTACAAGAGAAACAGCAACCTGCACGCTAATTCAGTCTTATGCTCACAGCTTTCTCTGCTTGTAAAAAAATACATTAGATTTATGGGCGAGGGGCCAAGTTTAGTGCTGGAGATGGCTATTGGCAAGAAGTGGATTGGGCCTCATCTGCTCGCTGGTCCATCTGCATCTCAAGGGGAGCTTTTACAGATGGTCCCCTCCCCAGAGCTGCCTGGTACTTCGGTGCTGTCCCTGGGACAGGCAGCCCCAGGCCTGCCCAATGCTGATGGCTGTGGGTCCCCTGTTTGGGGTGGGATGAAGGCCGTTGATGACTGTAGGTCCCCTGTTTAGGGTGGGATGAAGGAAAGAATTAAGATGCCAGCAGGGATTGGATCAAGCAAGGACCACACAAGATCTCTGATTTTTCCCTGTGATATTTCAATCCCGTTCCTCCCGCATCCCTTGTAAGACAGAGTCCTCCCTCTGGCTGAGGTGTTTGAATACCTCAAGTAGGTTGTAGAGTCATAGAATCGTTTATGTTGGAAAAGACCTTTAAGATCACCAAGTCCAACCACAAACCTAACACTGACAAGTCCACCTCTAAACCACGTCCCTAAGTGCCACACCTACAAACGGCCCCGCAGATCAGGGCTGTGCTTGGTTATTTGGCTTATCTGCAGATCTTTGTCCACTTTCAGTTAGAAAGTACTTTGTACCACTGGCATTGTGTCTGCCCAAACAACACGCTTGGAGTTGGAGTCCATTGAGTCAATGCTTGGAGTTGGTTCATTGCTGGTGTTAAAGCGTTTTGCAAACTGGCCTCACACTTTCACATGGGCCACCCATGCGGGATGGCTGCAAACCCAACCTGGGACCAGGAATGCTTCGCCCAGGAGGAAGACAGCATCTCCCGTTGAGAAGTGTCCCTTTGCCTGTCAGCTGGAGAGAACAGGGATGGGTTTCCCTGATGAGTTGGGAAAATGGATCTCCTGTTGGAGATGCATCACCTGGCCCAAGCCTGGGGAAACTCCAGGTGAGAAAGACACTATCTATTTAGGCTGTGATTCAGCAAAGCGCTTGAGGCTGCTCCTTGAGCAGAAGAAGATTGAAGAGTGCCTGTAATGGTTCATAATTTTCTTAAGGGCTTGGCATAGGCAAGCCTTAAATTACTAAGCTGACCTGGAGGAAGAAGATGCTCAGAAATGCTGTTTAGTCACTTATTTCAGCTTAAATGATGCAAAATGAAGCATGACTATGGAGAAGGAAATGCATTTTGTCATTTGTTCTGTTGCTTCAGTGCACATGGAGATAACTGAGAGCAAAATAAGGCTTGCGGGAATTTTTGCCGTTTGCATTATTGGGAACAAAAAGAGGATGGGTTAGAGCCCAACCCATGAGGTGCTTCACGTTCTCCATTCCTCTGGAAGCCACCGGGCTTTAAATCTTTCTGGGGCAAGGTGTGATGAGCAGAGAGCAGTTTGCCAAGCCCTGGGAACTCTGCCTCAAGGACAGGAAGAGCTTCTCCCTCCACAATCAGCAATAACAGGATGGAGCTGTGTACAGGATAAATACTCAGGCAAAGCACTGGGGACATTTCCAAACAATGAGGTCAATTACCCAAGGAGGGAGAAGGCTCCGCGCGCCGGAATTATTCAAAAGTAGGAAAGTCAAAGCACTGTGGGGAATGATCTTGGCTCTTGCACAGATGTTCTGCGTGACATTGGGTTGCACCCTGCTCCTCGTACTCACAGAATGCTCCTTTTGCAGGCATCGGACCTGCTCCCAGTAATCAAGAAAGTAGGACTTAGCCAGCCTGAAGTCATTTCCATTGCTAATTTCGAGGCTTCTGTTGAAAACACCTGGGAGGATGTGCAGCTTCTGTTGCGCATACTGGGAATTAATCCGTTAAAGGTGATCTTCAAAGCAATTAAAACCCTGGGCCTGTGATTTGTTTGTTTCTCTATGGTGCCTAAAGATGGTTTCAAGATATTTTTTTATCATTATTTTAAAGTTTCCACTTGCTTTTAGTATCTACTCGGCTTCCTCCCTGGAGCTATAAGGGAGATCGAATTAGTGATGAGACGGTGATTGCAAAGGGTGGCAATCTTGCCGCCTCCCACCATGAAGTGGGAGCCCTGCTCACTGTCGTAGCTTTATGGCTCTGATCTGGGGTGGCAGAGGGGGTGAAGTTTGGTTGAAAAGACCGAAGAACTCTGGGGAAAAGAAAGCTTCTTGGTGGAAGATTCCCACTACCTCCCACAAAGGGCTGGATTAGCTCTTGGGAGATGTTTCAGCAAGTAAATTGAGGTTTCATATTTGCAAGATGTCTGAGATATTCCAGTATATGAGATATTCCATATGGAATATGCTTCAAAAAACAAGAGCTCTATTGGTACTTAAGAGCAAAACCCTCTGCCCTCTTTGGGGTTCACCTTGGTCTATCTAGTGTAGAGATACCATCGTGGCTCACTCTTTCTCTGGTGGATTCCTACCCTCCCAGTTGTCCCACGTGTCAGTATGTCAGGGCCCTTGAACATGCCTTGCACGCTTGAGCCCTCTCCAGCGCCCCTGAGTTTGCTGCTCCCCAAAGTCTGTAGCTGCTTGCCTACCCCTGAGAGCGGATGGCTGCACTGGAGAGGCGATACTCCCATGAACAAGAGCTTTGCCTTTCCCTACGGGGCACCCCTTTGCATCCATGGAGGGCCTTTTGCTCTTCACATAACTTTTTAGGACAGCTAAACCAAACACACAGCTTGGGGCAACTCCCAGACAAACAGCAGAAAGTTCTCCCCGCTGCTGTCTCCCAGCACCTCTGTGCTGGAGCAGATAGAAAGATTGTCCCACTTGTTTGTGAGCTGCTAAGAATTAACATCATTAATTTATGGCAGGCCCTTGTGTTAATCCCCCCAGTTAATTCCTTATCTCTGCTTCAGCATATTGACTTTCAGAGCCCTCATCTGGGAAACTCATCATCTGTTTGTGTGGAGGTTGCCCTCTACGCGTGCCCTTTGCTTGCGAGCTGCAGAGCAGGACGAAGAGCACGGGGGAAAGGTGATGGTTCAGGGGGAGCAAAGGCTTGAGCAGAAAAGCGGGTTTGGGGTGTGCACAAAGGAGAAATCGCTCCGGGATGGAGAACTGCAGCCTCCCAGCTGGCGGGTGTCAGCATGGGGCATCCCGATTCCCGTGGCGCTAGCAGCGGAGCAGATGTCTTTGCTGAACAGGCTGAAGATATCTTCTTCTCAGGCAGCGAGGGTTCAGCCACAGGGGAATTTGCCGGAGTGTTTCTTGCCTGTAATCAAAAAATACATTTTTGTAATGGAAACAAAAAGGACATTGAAATTGCAACTGCAGCAAACAAATAAATTAACTTTTAATGACTTCCCAGCTACTCTTGTATTTGCTTTAGCTGAAGCCCTGCCAGAAAGCTTCAGGGAAAGGAACTGAGGCCGTGTTTGCTCGGGCCATGCGTGTTTGTGGCAGCCCCTGTAATGACCCAACGGTGCAGCCTCAGCCCATGGGTGGTGGGGGAAAGACAGGCAGGTTTCCATGTTGCTCTCAGCCATCCCAGTACAGTCCATCCATGGAAGACAGGAGATGTCAACAGTATTTATCGACAGGTTCAGCTGAGGCTGAAAAACTATCACAGAGCCACTTGCCTTTCTCCTAAGGCATCATAAGACCCTAGCAGCTTAGAGCTCAGCAGGAGGTATCTCTGCAGAAGGCGGCAGGTCTGTCCTGTGCATTAGCATTGAATAGAATCATAGAATCATGGAATCACAGAAGGGTTTGGGTTGGAAGGGAATTTAAAAATTATCTAGTCCAGCCAATCTGCCCTGGGCAGGGACACCTCCCACCAGACCAGCTTGCTCCAAGCCCCGTCCAACCTGGCCTTGAACCCCTCCAGGCATGGGGCAGCCACAGCTTCTCTGGGCAACCTG
>VWZL01006078.1:61429-99427 GCA_013396915.1 Stercorarius parasiticus
CCCCCCCTCGCCCTGCTGCCCACGCTGCTGGGGATGCAGCCCAGGCTGCGGGGGGGTTTCTGGGCTGCCAGCATACTTTGCCGGCTCCTGTTGAGCTTCTCACCAACCAATGCCCCCAAGTCCTTCTCCTGAGGGCTGCTCTCCATCCCATCTCAATGTTCAGGGTTGCTTAAGCACATCACCTAAACGTTGATGTGAGATATCAAGTGTTCAATTTTTGCAATGTGCTGATGCTTCATCCTGACTTTTTAATATCCAAATGGTCATGCAATCACGCCCTGAAATGATAAACCACACATTCTGCCCTTTTGTAAATGAAATGTTTTGAAGAGCTCAGCACTCCTAAAGAGTTAATTCTGTGCAAAAAATGTAGGAAAATTCAAGGGTTTGTCACTTTCTGTGGATTAATATTATGCTGTACACCTCCTCTGTATGCAACAGGTTTCCCTTTTTCCTTTCAGATTTTCCTGTGATCCTCTTGAGGAACCTGCGTCATCCCGTCTTCCTGCTGGTGGTGTTGGCTCAGGTCAACCTCTCTGCCATGGTTGCTGGTTTAGCAACGTTCATGGGGAAATTCCTGGAGAGGCAGTTCTCCCTCACGGCGTCCTTGGCCAACATGATCATCGGTGAGTGTTGCTGTCAAGGCTTGCCAGCTTTTGAGCATCCCTTAGAAAATAATCTAGAGATTACTAAGAAGCAAGTTTTCCTTGGGAGCTGCCAGGCTCCTTCCGTTACCTACAGACAGATGTGGCACCAGGTCCTTGCCCGTACAATTTCTTAGCTACTATCTGCCTTCTTTCCTTTACATTGCAGCCTGAGCTTGCTAGAATAAAACCTTTTAATACCTGGGGAAATGTTTATTATCTAAACCTATTCACTATAATCAAGGAGAGGACACCAACTGATTGCATTAAGGGAGCAAAGAAACATCAGATATGAATTGTGCACATTTCTGTAGCGGGGATTACTTTACATCAATCATTGGGTTAGGGATCTTTAAAAAAGTATGTAGTCAATGACATTAAAAACTGCAGAAATGTAAGCATGCATTTTGAAGACCTCTGCAGCAAGCGGCCACTCAGGCTGGTGTACTGATGGTGCCGAAACCCTTCAAAAGGTTTCCTATAGTCAAACTAATTGCTCGTAATGGTTGGGCTAATTGCTTGCTGTTGGTATTGTTAGGAAGGAAAGGAGTAAGTGTCAAGCAGGATATGTGCTCATGAGATTAGACTGCTTTGGCTTGCACTGTAATATCCAGAACGTCCTGTCCGGCGCTAAGGTCTCCCTGTGCGAGCTTCTCAAGGTAATAAAAACATGAAGAATAAAGCCTTACTCTTATAATCAGTTTGTAGATCTAGACACAGGAGTATTTAAAATACATTTTTGAAAAAAACCAGCATGCGTCCTCAGAGGAGGAGTCTTCTGAAGTCTGCAAAAAATAAATCAGAAGAAAGTGAGCAGAGCAGACTGGCAAAACCCAGCAAACCTGGCTAAATACAGGCGGAAAGGTTAAATGCTGAAGCAGTGGTGTCCTCCACCCATGCGCCCTGCTGAGCTGTTCCCACGCTTGATTTACCCACTCTGTTAAAGACGTGCACCGTATTTCTTGTTTGAATTTATCTAGCTTTTGTTTCCAGCTACTGAATCTTCCTTTGCCTTTTTCTGTTAGATCAAAAGGCTTTCTGTAGTCGGAAATTCCTTCCTTCTGTGGCTATTTATGGGCTGAAAGCAACCCCCCTGTTGATTCTTTGTTGAATTAAACAGATTGCTCTTCTTTGGTATCCCATTAGAAAGCTGGGTTTTGCAAAATGCTAAGTCTGTCACGCCAATCTTCATTTTTATGATGATGACAACAGAAGTGGGCACATGACTGTGCAGAAATTAAATATCCTCTCCAGGTTTACTTGATATTTTCCTCCACCTACACTGAAAAATCACATTTGCTGGGTGAAGCGTAGCTTTTCACTGGTCCCTACATCTTCCATGCATGGATACGTAATGGCCAGTTTGCTGGGGGATCCTGCTGTTTTTGCAAAACTGCTCTTTCTTAGCATTATTCCACCAGCCTCTGCAAAAGCCTTGGTCCCCTCCAAATCACCAACACTGAAAAACAGGAACCCAACAGCAAATCCTCTGTCCCTTCACTATAATGAAGGGAATGATGCAGCTCGGAGGATGGAAAACAAGGGCCTGCCTTTCCCCAGGTGCTGTGAACATCCCCGGCGCGATGGTAGGGATCGTGGTGGGTGGTGCTATCCTGAAGCGGTTCCAGATGTCCCTACGGCAATGCAGCGCTATGTGCGTCCTCGGCATGTTCCTCTGCCTGCTCTTGGCTTTCCCCCTCCTCTTCCTCGGCTGCCCCACGCAGAAGGTCGCAGGCGTTACCTACAGTGAGAGGTACTGGCAGCTCCAACTAAGCTGGGAACAGAGGGGTTATTCCCAGGGCTGTGGGTACCCCTCATCCCCAGCTGCACTCCTCAGGGTGGAGGTGGGTGGGAATTAAGCAGAATACCCCAAAATTGGTTTATTCCCTCAAAAGAAACAGTTAACAGTGGTAGAATAACGCAAGAAAATAATGCTTTTGTGCATAAACATTGAATCTTCTGCATCCTTATTCCTTCTAACTTCATTGGTTGTGAAACCCAAAGTGAATGTGTTTTTGGCACAAACAGCACAAGATTAAAATTGTGTCTTGGAAAGTGCGGCGCGTTACTCACGAAATAATTTGGGCAAGGGCCAGCCCTGGGATCACACCTTTGAAGCCGTGGCTGCTTCCCTACGCAGCTAAACGTGGGCAGGACCTTGTCTTCCCTCAAGGCTTGATCCAAGTTTCTGTAAATTCACATGTTCAGCATCCTGTGGTCTCGGTGTAAGCCCGTCCAAGCTCTCAGCGGGAACCTCACCACCTCCCACAGCGTGGTATTGCGTTACCCCAAGACCCCACGTTTGGGGCCAAATATGAAGGAAGTGGGTGACTCCCTTCACCATTTGTGGTCATGATGCTTTGCCCAGAGGGATTATAGTTGAATTTTTGTGGGTCCTCTCTTACATACGGGGAAGGTTTTGTTTAGCAATCAAGTGTTTCTTTACTAATCTCAATATACATGCAGTGTATTTTCTATGTAGGATGTGTACTAACGATGCTCAATACCGTGTATTAATATTTTCTTCCTGTCATAGCTCTGAATTTGAACACTATGCCTTGGAGTGTAACCTCCAGTGTAACTGCCCTGAGAAAGCCTATAACCCCATCTGCGGCTCCAACAACATTGAATACATCTCACCCTGTTCCGCCGGCTGCAGAGTCGTAAATATCAATGCAGACAACAACTCAGTCCTGGTGAGTCATTCCCTCTGCGCCAGTGTCCTGGCTTGGGATGGCTAATGAGGGATGACCAATGCAGCACTCAAGTCTGGCAATTAGGTTTTCTGAAGCTTGTTAGCGTTGGACAAACTCTGCATGACCCTGTGGGATGAGGAGGGGAAGGCTGAGAATGTCCCAGGAAAACCCCTTGTAGATGGTGTCTCTCAGCACTCTCCAGTATAACACAGCCCTTGCCAGTACAGGTCCTTGGCCAAGACAGCAAGCGGAAACCTTCTAGGTATCCAACCTTTTAGGATGTCAAGGTGTCTTTCCCCACCCACTGCTCCACCTCAGGTCAGGTTTTGCTCCACAAACCCTACTTTGAATATCTCCCATGCTACCCATCAGATTGAGTAGACTTCTTGCATGGATGGTGCAAGGACCTTCTGCTTTCCCTTCCCACCTAAATGATGACCAACACAAAGTCACCTTTCTTAGCTATGTTTCCTGTGGTGGGACAGGAGGATGTGCAGTATGGGAAGGGCTAATCACAGCACCTAGCATGACCCCAAGTCCATGGATGCCTCTTGTACTCAAGGGGTGTTTTCTCTATGGGGTGAGTCAACCCACCTCTAGGCTCCTGCTGTGAATTGCTCCATCTGTTTTCCTTCAATAGGGACCTACGGAAATCAGCGTCCCAATTTAGGTATCATATGCCCAAAGTTAGCTGAAACTGGATGGGCTATGACAGTTTCCACTTTTGCGGTGTTGTAAAGGCAAAATATTAATGCAGGTGGTACAAATTTTCACATACCTTCATGTCTTGCAGCAGGTCTCAACCCAGACTGCTCACCCAGTAGCGTTTGCTTGGGCGGGCTTGACCTAAAAAAACGGTCAAAGCCTAGAATGAACAATTTATTTGTTTATTTTTTGCTGAAGCGAAATGCAAAACTGCGCTTGGTCCAAACTGCCCTCCTGCAGAGTTGGGGGAAATACCAGCTGAAAACGCTCAGCTGGTACCTACAGTTGCAGAAGCAGCCTGGGTGTTTCCATCATATAATTTGCTCTAGTTATGCCTCATCTATACATCATGTGTAGGGATGAAGAGAGGGAAGGTAAATCGTGATATTGGGGACTCAGGGAGGCACTTTATGTCACAGAATGATAGAATCATAGAATTGTCGAGGTTGGAAGGCACCTTCAAGATTGTCGAGTCCAACCATCAACCTAACACTGCCAAAACCACCACTAAACCGTGTCCCTCAGCACCTACTTACCTTTTAAATTCTACAATTCTGTGACCAGAGGGACTTGGTGATTCTGTGACCAGAGGATATGCTCTGGTCAAGCCAAGCCTGCAGGGACCACTGCCCCAGTACACACAGCACTGACATTTAGCAGACCTTCGCTGCATGCCCTGGGAGGGCTGCGTCAGAGCAGTGTTATTCCACATTTCATCCTGCAGCTTTGCAGGTCAAAAAGTCATGATCCAGTTGCAGAGTGCATCCTCTCCATAAGTACCAGTTGTCAAGCCAAGTATCTACGTGAGAGGATAATTTAGTGGGAGAGTCCCAATGTGGGGGGTAGAGAAATGGGTCTTGCTCTTGGCTTTGCCTTCATTTGCAGACCTGGCAGGGTTATTTTGCTGCCCTGTGCCTCTCGCTTCTCTGCTACTCCCTTCCTGTTACCAAAACCCCAACAGGGCTGAGTTTTCAGAGTGCAAATTGTCTGTTGGGTCTCCAGGCAATTCAGCTCAACAAATAAATAGTAAGGAAATCTTTGCCAATTCAAATACCTATCTGAAAAATGCTAGCAATCCATATAGGGTGAGTAGTTTTCCGCTGTGTTCCTGGCACAGGATATAATGGCAGCATGGGACTGTCTGGGCACTTTTTAGCAGCATTCTGTTAATTAACAACACTTCATTTTAATAACAATTATGTTTTCTGCCAGAGCTTAGTCCCAAATGGGCTTTTCTGCATCCCCATGCCTGCCCTTTGTGCAGCAGATCCTTTTCAACTGCTTCTTCCTCCTCAAAGATGCCTCCAGCCCTTTGGCATCCTGGCATCTGGAATGTGACCCACTCCTGCATTCATTATACGTATTATTATGTGTAGTCACACACTACAACAAACTCAGGGCTCCCTTGATGGTGCCATGCGAACACTACATGGTAACGACAGCATTAGCTCTTCCTCTAAAGCTGAGATAATTTGCTGAATCTTCTTTCCACCTACTGACGCATCTTCCCCCAATTTCAATTGTGTGAGAGGTTCTTCCGCATGGGGACGGTATCTCAGTATGGTGCTGTAGATGCCCAGCCATGTGCCAGCACGCAGTGGCCAGAGCAGATTGCATCTCCCCGGGACAAGGGAGCTCACGGCACACAGTGACGTGGCTGCAGATGCTGACCTCTGCTCCTTTGTCATGCGGGACGAGGAGCTGAGCTCAGGTGTCCACAGAGCAACCTCAGTCCCACTCCAATTTTGGGTATTACCTCTTGCAGGAAAGGAAAAAAGAGATTGTTGCATTTTATGGCATTCCTCCAGCTCCTGCTTTCTCTGCTATATTACACTTTTCTTACCATTTTCAGCATTTCTTTTCCAGTGCAGAGACCTGTGGCACTCACTGCCTACCGTTCTCCATGTCCCAAACACCTGGCTTTCTAGAAACCCTCCCAGTGTGCCGAAAAACCTACAGCTTTTTGCTCAGCTTTGCTGCAGCCCTCCCAGAGGAGGCTTGCACAGTGCAAGCTTGGCTTTTTTCATTTGAAAGCTCTTGTACGCTGAAAGCCATTTGCTTTGTACATTGCCTGATGTCCCCAAATTTCATGGGCAACAGCAAGCTTTGCCCTAAGAGCAGGATCTTGCAGCGACAACCTTTTAGTGCTTTGCTATTTCTTCGGGTCCAGCGTGACCTGTCGAAGTGAGCTGACCCCAGGGACTCCGCTGGGACTGCAGAAATATCCATGCCACGGGGCTCCTGGGTTTCTGAGCCTTCCTCTGCTCTCATCATACATGGTCACAGGTGGGATCAGGGACAACATCCCTCTGCTGCCAGCTGGGTCAGATCTGAGCTGGTCAACACACACTCCAAAATCTGGGGTACCAGGAGGTCCCAACTGGGGAAAATCATAGAATCACAGAATGGTTTAGGCTGGAAGGAACCTTAAAGATCGTCTAGTTCCACCCCCCTGCCCTGGGCAGGGACACCTCCCACCAGCCCAGCTTGCTCCAAGCCCCGTCCAACCTGGCCTTGAACCCCTCCAGGCATGGGGCAGCCACAGCTTCTCTGGGCAACCTGCGCCAGGGGCTCACCACCCTCACAGCCAAGAAGTTCTGCCTGACATCTCAGCTCAATCTCCCCTCTTGCAGTGGAAAACCCTTCCCCTTCATCCCATGGCTCCCCTCCCTCATCCAGAGTCCCTCCCCAGCTTTCCTGGAGCCCCTTGAGGGACTGGAAGGGGCTGGAAGGTCTCCGCGGAGCCTTCTCTTCTTCAGGCTGAACCCCCGCAACTCTCTCAGCCTGTCCTCCCAGCAGAGGGGCTCCAGCCCTCTCAGCATCTCCGGGGCCTCCTCTGGCCCCGCTCCAACAGCTCCGTGTCTCTCCTGTGCTGAGGCCCCAGAGCTGGAGGCAGCACTGCAGGGGGGTCTCCCCCGAGCGGAGCAGAGGGGCAGAATAGAAAAAAATAAAAATAAGATGACATCAGGCAGAGTTTGATGCGAGCAGCTTTCTCTCTTAAAAAAACAGTTGCTAAAAGGTACTGTTGGGGATGTTTGAGGCACAGCCCTGAGAAACCCAGGGCTGGCCGTGTGCCATCCAGCTGCCCGTCCTGCCCAGAAATCACAGCCCGGTCTGGGGGTTGCTCTCGGTTATTCTTTTTCCGCTGCTCTGTGTGGTTTTCCCTATCCCCCGTGCTGCATCCGCCTCGTGGCACTGCTACCCAGATGATGCATCTCATGGAGTCGGGCCACCGGCCACTTTGCGGCTTCTCCCCGCTGCTCAGAGGTTTTTGCAGCCAGGGTCATGCTCCCTGCTCTAAAATCCTCCGAGGTTCCAAATGAAAGGGGCAGAGCATGGTCTTGTGCCTCCATCGCGTGCAACTCCAGCCCTTTGTCTCCATTTGGCTTTGTACGAGTCCCCTAAAAATGTCTCCACAAAAGGTGGCAGTTGCACAGATTGAACAAGTTTTAATTTATCTAATTGCATTTTTGTTAACTGCTTTGGCCCAAATTCATCTCAGCTATCGTAGGCACTTATCTGTGGAGGGGATGGATCATCCTCTGGAGACCCACCTCTCCCAGATGATGAGTTTGGTTTAGTTTGTTTCAGATGGACGGAGAAGATAAATCCCAGTCTTAATTTAAAATATTAAATCCTCTTTCCTAGAGGTGGGAGGAGGGATTGTGTCCCCTTTCATCCCACATCTTCCCCCGTGCTCTCAGCTGGGAGCAGTTCCTGGTGGGTCTCTTTTATGGGCATTGGCCATGCCACTTCCCCAGGCAGCGAGGTGGGAACGGGAATTTGGGAGACCCTGGGGTGCCCCTGCCTCTGGATCACCCTTCTGCAAACTGCCATCTTGCTATGAATCTATACCCTCTGGCAACAATAAGATCATGCTCATTTTATTTAGAGGTCTCTTCCAAATAAAAAAAAAAAAAAGGGTTTTTTTAAAAATTAAAAAAAAAAAAAAGGGAGTTGTGACTAAAATTTGGAGAAAAGTAAAAAATCCATATCGCTTGCCCCAGGGCATCCTTCCATTGCTAACACTGAGCTGGTTATTTATGACCCTCTCTCAAAGGTGAAGTTTTGCATTTTCCCTTAGCAAGTGTCTTCTGATTTAATACTCCCCTGAGCTTGGGCTCTGGCTTAGACTGCCAGCTCTGCTCAAAGCGTAGCCCCTGGATGAAGGGTCTCACAGCAGGGGACAAGTTGGGTACAGGTGATGGAGCCCAGGCTGCTCCCTTGGAGATTTCCTCCAAAAGTTATAACACAGGCCACTAAGCTCACATCAGGCTTGAGTCAGCTGGGGGTGAGGTTTTTCCATGCCAAGAGTCCAGATTTTTATGCAGGATGCCAAAGCTTTCAGCAGCAAAGGATGTCATTGAAATAAACCTGTGCATAAGTATCTTCAACACACAACAGGCGTGAAACACAGGACTGGAAGCACGAGCATAGAAGGGTTGCTGCAGGGGGTACGGAGCCATTGCTGGGGCTCACATCAACAAGACATGGATGTGTCTGGCTTGGGAGGACTTCCAGGGGCCTCTGGAAGCACAGAGAGATGAGCCAAGGTACCACTGTAGACGAACCAAGGTACCAGGGTGGTCCCAGCATCTCCGTCAGCTGTGGATGCTCTCCCATGTGACATCCTAGCAATGCCCGTGGGACCTGGTGGGACTGGAGCCTCTTTTCAGAGATGGCAGCATGTTGGAGGCTGGAAGTAGGGATGGGAAAATATGTTTCCTCATCCCCTCAGTCTATTATCCCCAGCCAGCTTCATTCTCTGTGTTTCTTTCCCCCAGCTCCCTGAAATGTTGAGTGCTAATTATTGCTAATTATTTACAGACAAAACCTAAATACTCTCCCTCTCTACAACAGCTGGCAGCTACCCCTGGTATCTCCACAGCCTGGAGCAGATGAGCAGCCTCTGGGTTTTCTCTCCTCTTTGCAGAACTACACCAACTGCAGCTGCATCTCCGAAAATGGTCTCGCAGGGTTTGCCAAGCCCGGGACCTGCGGCACCGGCTGCTCTCACCTCTTCTTGCCCTTTGTGGTCCTGTCCTGCCTGGCGGGGATCCTGGCCAGCATATCCCACACACCGTCCTTCATGCTCATCCTCAGGTGAGCAGACGTGGGTTGGCCATGGTCTAGGTGCAACCACACCTTTAAGCATGGCAGAAAAGACACCCAGGGTTTGGGTTTGGGGAACCAAGGGGTCCTTGAATTGGGGACGAAGGTTTTCTCCAGCAGTGGGATTGGAGGGTATATTGTACCTCTATATTGCACCTTGTGCCCAGTTCCTTTTGCTTGTTCCAGTTGCTTTTACATGGTTTTTGCACGTGTTGGTGCAGAGAATGGAGAACGGGGCTTCCAAACACGTGGTTGTCCATCTTCTAGGCTATTCCTGGCTCAGGAGCAGGCTGTGCTTTCCTAGGAAAGGCCTGGCATGTCTGGGCAGGACAGAAACATCGAGCATCTCCAGTCCCAAATGCTGAAGCAGGAGAGACCTTCAGAACTTGCTCTTGAAGACCCTGCTCTAACAGAGGTCCTGCTGCCCTAAGACTACAAAGGCTCTTCCAAGGTCTCCTTGGCTGCTGCTGCTGATCCCTGCAGAGATAAGCAGCAAGTGGAGATTCCAGGCTGCTGGAGGCTTTATCATGGAGCCACCAGTGCTGCATGGCCAATTGCTCTTGCAGGCAACGTGGTGTTCACCAACAGGTTCAGGCAAGGAGCAGCTGGTAGGTGGGTGGGTCGGTGTCACACCATGCCAGGCCCCCATGGCACCTCCACCCACGAACGGGGCCGTGGGGCTCACAGGATCCCTGCATTAGCCTCAGCAGCCCCGTTCCTGGTCTCAGCACAACCTTCAGATCCAGCAGCCATCCTGTTCCTTCTCCCCACCCACAGCTGATACCTCAGTAACGAGATGCACCATTAACTCAGCATTAATTTAGCACAGCAGTACTTTGGCACTTTTTAATCCATCTCCGTGTTGAGTTAAGAAGTTTAATTACCTTCCTTCGCTTGAAGGATCTCGCTTGAATACAGCCTCCCTTGCCAGTGCAGAGAAGCAACCGGGACTTTGGTTTCCCACACCCTTGGAAAGGTGCCTATGGGGCAGGCTGGAGCCAGCCTCAACATGAGCCCTGGGCTGGTGGGGCTGGAGCCTGGGATGGGCAGGAGAGGCTGAGGCTGGGACTGTGCTGGGGAGGAGGGGAAAGTCATTGGGGAATCTCTATGTTAGCCTATAAATGATATTCCCAAGCGCAATTTTGGATTGAGAGCAGCCCTGTGGAAAAGGACTTGGGGGTTCTGGTGGATGAGAAGCTGGACATGAGCCAACAATGTGTGCTTGCAGCCCAGAAGGCCAATTGCATCCTGGGCTGCATCAAAAGAAGCGTGGTCAGCAGATCCAGAGAGGGGATTCTGCCCCTCTGCTCTGCTCTGGTGAGACCCCACCTGGAGTCCTGCATCCAGATCTGGGGCCTCAGCACAAGAAGGACATGGACCTGTTGGAGCAGGGCCTGAGAAGGCCCCGGAGATGCTGGGAGGGCTGGAGCCCCTCTGCTGGGAGGACAGGCTGAGAGAGTTGGGAGGGGTCAGCCTGGAGAAGAGAAGTCTCCGGGGAGACCTTAGAGCCCTTTCCAGACCCTGAAGGGGGCCTACAAGAAAGCTGGGGAGGGACTCTGGATCAGGGAGGGGGAAGGGTTTTCCACTGCAAGAGGGGAGATTGAGCTGAGATCTGAGGCAGAACTTCTTGGCTGTGAGGGTGGTGAGCCCCTGGCGCAGGTTGCCCAGAGAAGCTGTGGCTGCCCCATGCCTGGAGGGGTTCAAGGCCAGGTTGGACGGGGCTTGGAGCAATTTGGTCTAGTGGTAGGTGTCCCTGCCCAGGGCAGGGGGTTGGAACAGGATGGTCTTTAAAGGTCCCTTCCAACCTAAACCATTCCTTGATTCTATAATGATTCTGTGGTCAAAGCACTCCAAAGAGTGTCTTTTTAGGGAAAAGCTGTGGTTAAAACCTGTTTTTACCTTGACTCCCAGGCATTATTAAATCTCCTTCTGTGCCATGAGTGCGCTGTACACACCAGGCAGACAGAGAGGAAAGGGAAGCCAAGTCCCCTGAGGTGTGCTCACCTGGAGGTCCTCTGCCACCCAGTCCTCTCCCATGACTAACCCCAGCAGGAACCACAGCCTGAAATATTTATTTCAGGAAACCGGGGTACCACCAAAGTATACACCGGGGCATCCCACCTCAAAAAAAAGCCACTTCCTCAATGGGTAAATCACTTTTCTCTTTCGGTTACAAAAAGCATCCCTTGTGTTGCTCTCGTTTGGCAGAGACAGCGGCTATATTGGTTTCTCTGTGTTTTACTCATACGCATTCTTTAAATTAAAAGCAAAAATACTTAGCTGAGCTCCACCCCATCTCTTACGGAGTTTGGTAGGTTTTTCAGGCCAAGAAAAGTCTGTGGTTTGCTTCTGGCCCTAATGAATGAAACTTCATTATTTTTGCTGACGTAAATGGGAGCTGCCTGAGGTCCTTGGTGGTAGGGTTGAAGGATGATTTTTTGGGTGAGGTGCCGTAAGGCTTCGTGAGATGCCAGGGAGGGAAACATCCATCTTTGCGGGAATGCCAGAGGGCACACTTTCCATTTTGTTTTTCAGGAGCATCCAGCCTGAAGACAAATCGTTTGCGGTGGGGATACAGTTCATGCTGCTGAGAGTTTTAGGTAAATTAAAATGTGTTGAAATGCCGTCCTGGAAAATCATGGCAGCTCTTGGGGATTTCTGGGCATTTCATCCCTGAGCAGCCCCAGGGCTGCAGAAGTGCTGTTTTTTCAAAGTTTCAGACTGGTCAAAGCCTGTCCTGAGCCAGGGAAAGATGCCACCTTGCAGGGTCTGGGGGGCTGCACACGGTGGGGAAGGGATGAGGCATCTCCATGGGGGTACATCTATGCAGCTAAATAAAAGAGGACAGGGAATAAGTTTAGGTCCAGGAGGACAACCCTTGGCTGTGTGTAGATACTCCCATGTTGTCCTCCAGCATATAAGGGTGGCTGCAAACCATGCCCTGTGATCGCACTATAGTTATTTTTCCTATGGTGAAAATTCTTGTTCACCTGGAGGCCCCCAGAACGTGCCACTGCAGTTGTGGGAAGGAGGGTACACGCACAGTACATGAAGGAGGTGAACATCATTCCTGGGATGAGCGATGGTCCCTTACCAAAGAGCAATGATAAATAAGGACCTTCTCGCATCATGGTGGGGTGCAAACACGCAACCAGCCCTTGATGTGCTGTGCAGGACCAGTGGCTTCATGGGCAAAGGAAACCATCCCCAGTCACTTTCCTCCCTAAGACATGGGAAAGTAACCAGGGTTGGGACTGTCCTGGCAGAGGTGCTCCCATAACGTAACAAATCCTCCTCTGACCCTCTGCTTCCAGCGTGGATGCCGGGGCCCGTTCTATACGGCAGCGCCATCGACACAACCTGCATCCTCTGGGAGAAGAAGTGCGACAGGAAGGCGGCCTGCAGATACTACGACAATAACCTCTTCAGGCAAAGGTAGGGATGGGCAGAGGGAAACCCAGGGGGAATGTGGCATCAGGCCACCTCCAACCTGGATAAATTGTATATGTCATGGTAAGCGAACAGGGACACTGGCATCCCCCTGGCCAGTGCTAGCTCCCAGCAGTGCTCAGGAATGGTTTGGAGGGAAGTCATTGGCACAAGCCAAAACCATGCCAAGGACCATGCTAATTTGATGCTAGAAGACCACAGAGGTCCACTTCCAGAAGCACTCCCTGCATTATAGTGAGAACAATCCTTCACTGGAACAACCCCACAGACACATGGTGGAGTCCCCATTGCGGGAGGTTTTCAAGATGCGAGTGGACAAGGTGTTAGATAACCTCGTCTAGGCTCCCTTTCCCATGAAAGGTTGGACGAGATGATCTTCTGAGGTCCCTTCCAACCTGGGCTGTTCTATGATGCTATGATTACTTGTTTCATGAGCATAGACACAAGCAGCCTGTCCTGACACCTTTTCCGTGGAGGTAAGGGAGCGGCAGGGGTGACACCAGCCTCAAAGCTGCCTGTGAGGTGGTGCAGAGTCCATGCAGGGTGCCTTTTACCATGGAATTCATCTTCCAACAGAACAGCCCAGCTTGACACCAAATCCAGACTGTGCATGGTGGGGAGGCTGAAAGGGAGGTGGTCTTCCATCCCCGTTGTAAATCCATCGTTAAGAGACTCCCTGCTCAGTAGCTGCAGCAAGTCCTATTCACCCTCAACCCCAAGACATGTTTTTATGTACCTCTTTTTTGCCAGGAGATATGATCTGTTAATGTAACACCAAAGAGAAATAGCTCTTCCTAGCTCTTCTTAGCTATTCCTCCTCTTTCTGCCACCCTTCTCAGGAGCCAGGCATGCACCTGTTGCTTGCCCACTGCTGAGTGCGCCCAAGGAGCCCATCCCCATGTTCAGTATCTGCTGGGGGCCTGGGGACATTGGGTGTTGGTGCTTGGTGCCCTGATTTCTTGTGTTTCCACATCACAGGTATCTCGGCCTCCAGTTCTTCTTTGAGGTGGGCGCTTTCCTGTGCTTCGTGACCGTGTATGTGATCCTCAGACGGCAGGAGAGGGAAGCCAGTGACACAGCAGAGACAAAGGCAGACCCAGAGAAGGAGAAACTGGCAGTAAACTCCATAAAGAGCCCAGAATCCAAAGTGTGATGCCAAAAACGTGAATTGCGATCCGTGTCCAGGGAGGTGAAGCCATGTGAATCACCCCACATTTGAACTGTGAAGGATGGATGCTTGGAGAGATAGACGATGGAGGTACTCCCTAATCTTCTGGGTGGGATGTACTACGTCTGTACCACCGTGGGAGTCTGTCCATACGCTGTTCTACACCTGCCATCTCCACCTCAGTGGTGCAGCTCGCTCCTTCAGGTGGATTAGTCCACACACATTAACCTTTGGACACTGCAGTCTTCTGGATTTATGCCCTCCAAAGCATTTGTTCCTGTTGACAGTGTTGGTGGTGCCAGCATTGAGCATTAACCATATAGCTGAAGGGTTTTGTGGTTTGTTTTGTTTTAATAAATCATTTTTAAGAAATGGTTCTGTACTGAACCCATACATCTCCATGAGTGATGCTCTGTCCTTGCCCCCAAAACGTCAGTTGTGTTTGTTCCTCTTGCTCTCGTGGTGTTAGATGGTCTCTCTTCCTTGAAGGCTTCATCCGGCTCCAGCTGACATTGATGGGAGTTTTGTCCCAGGCTGTGGACCGTTGCAAGGATCAACTCCCATGCTTCACCCAGGTGCTGTGTAGATCCTGCTTTGGCAGTGAGGGGCAGGGATGAAGATTTGCGGAGGGGAGGACATCAAAAGAAACCTCATGTCCAGCCCAGGAGAGAAACACCAATGCCTGCAGACCTGTAGAGCTTTGGCAGCATGGCCACATTTTGCATAAATAACGATAATAATAATAGTTCTTATTTTTGCATTATCAGTACTTGTCACGGGAGCTTACTGAAGCGTGTGAGTATTAAGGCTCCTTCCTGTTTTCCGGTTTGAGAAAGGCAGAACTTTTCCCAGGGATGCAGGACCAGAAATGGAGGTTGAACCCAGCAGACTGGGCAGAGCTTGTGGCTAAGCCATTTAACCACAGAGCCAGACAGCTGTGCTGTGCTCCCTGAAGAGGTTACTGTCAGATGCAGCTGTAATTATGGGGTAAAAGCCAAGTCTGGTGTTATTTTGGTGCAGCTGCCTCTGTTTTCTGCATTCTTCCCATCTTGGGGCTCCTTTCCACCCAAGCACAAATTGTGTTGCTGGTCTCATACCGTCAATGTGCAACCACAGACCATTGGGTAACTTGTCATTTTTGGCTCCAGAATGGAATTCAGTAGAGAAACCCAAACTTCTGAGTTCAGCCCAAATATGCAGAAGAGAAAAGAAATACTCAGGGGAGAAAATTCATTAACTCCTCATGCCCTGGCAAATAGTCCTATGGTAAGGTGCGCAGAGAAGTAAGGTGGTGGAGGGTGGAAAGGTCAGTGGTTAAGTGGCTGGTTTAGATATTTCGCCACACTGTTTGCCCAGACACTTTGAGAGACCAAATTAACAGACTTCAGAGTGAGAGACTAATTTTATTTTATTTTATTAGGGTTGGGGGGGTTTTTTGCATGTTTTTGTGCAGTGCCTTTTGTTCATGGAGGAGATGGTTAAGAGAATCTACAGCCCTGTTCACGGGTGCCTATACACAGAAGTGACTTCTGGCTTAAAAGAAGGTGTTAGAAGACAGACATGAGAGTGGACACTGTAGGTGGACCCATTCAAGGAAGGATGAGTAGCACATGCTCACCACGAGCATCAGAAAGCCAGATCCGGGGGAGTTTCACACTATTCTCAGTTTCCAAGCTATGACTAGGTAGCATGTGTTTATAAACCAAACTAGGAATAGGAACAAGGTTCTTTGGACAGGGGCAGGGAAGAGATGGGCCCTGATGTTCACAGCGGTCCCTCCACCTCTTGGCAGCCCATGGATTTGTGGCCTTCTCACTGCATTCATCGGAGAAGAAGGTTCTTTCCTGGCTAAGCACAAGTCCTCAGCTTGCAGACGGTTTCCTGTGTTGTTCAGCACAACCTCAAGTTGCTCCAGGGTACTTTCCAAACCACAACAAGCTAATAACAACACAATTCATTTCGTACGGTGTGAAAAGTCGAGCTGCAATGCGCTTTGACAGGAATACCCCTGGACGGGGTAGCAGAATGACTTTATAAAGTCAGAAAGGCTGCACCTCCCTGCCATTAGGACAGCTGACTTCAGTGGGGGGCCAGACCATGCTCAAGCACCAGAGCAGCTCAGGCTAGCTGGTGGCCACTGCACAAGTCCAGGGAGTCCTGGGCTCTTTGTTTTGGTCTGCCGGCTCAATCCTGCGAAGTTGCTGGCAACCGTTTGCTGCGTGGATCTGCCACACAGGGCTGTTGGGCAGCAGTGGGGATGGGCTCAGGGGGTAGCTGTGCTCTTGCAAAGCAGACAGCGTAGCACCAGACTTCTCCTGTTAGGAATCAGAGGGAGACCCTCAGAGGGATGACTGCAGCCTTTCTGAAAGCCCTCCAACTACTCTTCCTTAACCCTCATGATTACCAAAGCATTGGTGCTGCTTATAAGGAAGAAAAAGAGGGGCGGAAAAATCCTTACACAGCAATTTGTCTTGCTGTGTAAGGATTGTTTCTTCACAAACAGCATCACGCAAAAACAAACAGTGAGTTCAATTACCTCCCTTGGATTCACGGTGCTATTTCGGGCAGCCTGCAGGCTGCACCATCCCTTGGCCATCCAGCTGGAACGATGGCCAGGTCTGCTGGGCTCACGACGGATGCAGAAACAACCCACAGGATGGTCTGGCCAGCTCAGTCCCAGCATGGCCTGTTCTCACTACTGGGCTTGGGAGTCTGCATCCATTTTCCGCTTGGAAAACTCCTATCACATCATATAGAGATTTTTCTCAGGCAATGCATGGTGCAGCCTGAGTTCTTCCTTTCCTCATTACCCCTCCAGCCGAGGAGAGTTCCCTGTAGGTAAGCATCCAAGGCAATTGCAAACAGCATGTCTTAGCTTTGTGGCCAAGTATAGGCCTGTAATGCTTTTGCTGTGGTAATTTCCATTAATTTGGGCTGGAGTTTCTATAAAGAGAAATAAAGCCACTTTTTCCCCTTCCCTTTCTCTGTGTTCTTTAAGAACACTGTTGAAAGGGACTGACTTGCAAAAGATTAAAAAGAGGCAGTGTGGAAAGGCTAGCTCCTGCTGTCAGCAGGGAGGGAGATAAAACCCAGGAAATATGAAAAGGTTGCCAGCACCAAGGTGGGAGGAGGAGTGTTTGATGGAGAGCAAGGGGCAGGCAGGTAGGAGGACTGCGAAAGATGGAAGCAAAGGAAGGTGTAGCATCAGCAAAATCCACCATGGGCTTCTTATGCTTTGCCAGGTTTTCCCCTGAGGAGATATTCCCCTGGAGATAGCTTAAAATAGCTTTTACAAAGCACTTAAGGATATACCTTAGGCAACAGCCATAAATTGCCAAAGGGAGGTTAACATCAGGAAATCCAGCTGTGCCATAAGTCCATTGACTTTATTCAGTCTTACCCCTTTGTGCTCCAGAAAGGTTGAAGGAGATAACCTACAGCAAGGCAGGTATAGCAAAGATGTCCAGAGCAGGAGTTGAATGCACTGGATGTTTCTGTGCAGCACTTTGTGGTATCAAAGGTCACAGACCTGAAGATAAAACAAGTGCCTTCGGGACCAGTGAGAATTGCACAAGGTCAAGAGGATGAATTAAAACAGGAGAGAATGGTATTTCCCCAACTACAAGAAGACTTTGCAGGGTGCAAGGAGGTTGGGTGGGTGGCACTGGTTCCAGCAAAGGCAGTGAGCTGGTTAGCAGAGACAGATAACTCCCCACTCCCTCACACCCTGAGTGCTGTATTCATCTTTATCTGCTGACGGTGTCCCCTGGCTGAGTCGGTGATGACCACAGGGATAACAACCAAGGGAAGCTGGAAATTTGCATGAGCCTTAGCAATTTATTCCATACAATAATGGATCTGGGCTCCAGGCAAACAGCAAACCCCGCTGAACAGGAGGTTTGACCAGCAAGTAGGTGCTTCTGTCCTGCAGAGGAGCCTCCAACCACCAGCACCGTTTCTGTAGTCACCTGAGGTCTCCAACAGCCTGAGGTTTCCAGCCCAGAACCTTCCCCTGATGGATCCAGTGCCTCCTTCTCTGTTACCAGCCCTGAACCCATTTTCTTGGCAGATCTAACCCAGATCCATGCCTTTTTCCTCCAGCCTCAACAAGCCTTCTGTGCTAACAGCTGCCCAGCGCCCCTCAGTAGCCAGGATAGCATGATAGCATGAAGTTCAACAAGGCCAAGTGCAAGGTCCTACCCTTGGGTCGGGACAACCCTCATTATCAATACAGGCTGGGGAATGAGGTGACAGAGAGCAGCCCTGCGGAAAAGGACTTGGGGGTCCTGGTGGATGAGAAGCTGGACGTGAGCCAACAATGTGCACTTGCAGCCCAGAAGGCCAATTGCATCCTGGGCTGCATCAAAAGAAGCGTGGGCAGCAGATCCAGAGAGGGGATTCTGCCCCTCTGCTCTGCTCTGGTAAGACCCCACCTGGAGGCCTGCGTCCAGCTCTGGAGCCCTCAGCACAAGAAGGACATGGACCTGTTGGAGCAGGGCCAGAGGTGGCCTCGGAGATGCCCGGAGGGCTGGAGCCCCTCTGCTGTGAGGACAGGCTGAGAGAGTTGGGGGGGTTCAGCCTGGAGAAGAGAAGGCTCCGCGGAGACCTTAGAGCCCCTTCCAGTCCCTCAAGGGGGCCTACAAGAAAGCTGGGGAGGGGCTGTTCGCAAGGGNAGAAGAGTGGTACCCAGGATGGTGAAGCACCATCCTGAAGTACCTCAACAAGTCTGTCTGTCCTGTGACTGTCTGTCATTTTCAAACCAGAAGGAGATGGGACATCAAAATTAAAGCTGGACTAGACCTCTCAGAACTGCCCTTCTCCTTTCACCCATGCTGCCTGGCCCAGTGGTCAGAGCACTGGGAAACCTTTCAGAGCAGCCAGCTCAAATCTTCTCCTTTGCAAAATAAACACTCTTCCTCTTCTCTTTCCTCGGGAGACACAGGGGAAAACCTGACTGTTATCCTTTTGACAGCAACCATTACCCTTTCACCTTCCCTTTTCTGGAGTAAACAAACCCAACAGCTTCAACCTGTCCCTCCTAGCTTGTGTTTTCTAAACCCCTAATAAATCCGTCACTGTCTCCTCCGGTCTCTCTCTGGTTCCTTCATGCATCTCTGAAAGGGCAGCACTTGGCTCGGCAGAGCTGGGGCTTCCTCAGGGCTGGCCAGAACAAGGAAATGACCATGCTTAGTGCTACAACACATGGAGGACAGTTTCACCCTCAAACCCCCAACAACTGGGAGACCCCACAGCACTGGAGCATGGCTGTGTCCAGGACAAGGTCTGCGTACCCAAGGCACTGCTCGGTTGTGTAGGAGTTTGGGAAATGGCAGAAACGGGATGAGAGATGGCGTGGGGATCAGCACAACACTCAACAGAGATGCACACTAAAGAAAAGAGGATAGGGAGGAATTTGAAAAGTTTCCCAGGATCATCTGATTTCCTCAAAGGATGGCCAAGGCCACCTCCTGCATCCCTGAGGAGAGATAACCCAGCCCTTCCCGGCAGCCCCTTGCCAGAGGCCAGCCATTACTCAGGCAGATGTGACACAAGTGTCTCAGCCAGGAACGATGCCTGAGTTGTTACCAAGGAGTGACAAACAGTGGTGCAAATGCTGAGAGCAGCAAGTTCCGTAATTGCTCTTGTCAACTGTATTAAATTGAGACAGCTTAACGTAGCAGTTCTTTGGGTGTCCCTGGCCAACACCCAGACTTCTATCCATCCAGCAGTAGAGGGGGAGCTGGGTGCCTTGCAGTCCCACCAAGCACAAATGAAGGTTCAAAAAGGGACATGGATGCATTTCCAGTGCTTGACATGGTGAGGACCCGCTCATGTTTGGGCTTACCCTCCCCACAGTGTCTACACAAGGCAGGGATGGAGACCAGCAGCTCAAAACAGGGTTCACAAAAGCTGAGGTGCAGTACTGGGTGTTGCTTGAACCCAGCAGAGACAAATACCAGGGAAGTGTGAGGGAGATCTCTGCCCTCTGTGAGGGAGATCAAGCCATAGCATCTCTCTTCCCTCATGCAATTGCCCCATGATTAGAATCATTGCTTGGGGCAGAGGAACCCAGACTCCAGACATCCATCTTCATGAGGGTTTTCAACACATTGCATCTCGTAGACAACTGCACTGGTGCGGTTCCTGGCATTTTAACCCCTTCCCACTCAACAGCCTGTCTTCTGTCTTCAGCCCATGAATATTCACTGTTGGTTCAAATCTCTGCAGGCTGGAGAAGAAAAACATCAGCAGAGTTTGCCAAAGATTCAGCGAACCTGGTTCGTCGCTGTCTGTCTGAGTGGGGAAGGATCCAAGGCATTTATGGAGCTGAGAGCTACTTTATAGCTAAGCACAATGCTCATTCTTCTGGAAAAGAGCAAAGCTAAAGCTTTTAAATCACCTAGCATCCCCTTGGTCTATTTATCTCAGCTAGATCTCTCCCTGCGGTGCTCCTGGCCACTGTTCTGCTGCAATCAAAGCCCAAAGGGTTTCTCCTGGTCGTCTGCCGCTGTTAAAGGAGCAGGTTTTTCAGCAGAGGCGGGTAGGGATGGTCCCTTGTGGATTTGGTGATTGTTTGCAGAATGCCAACAACAAAATATTTATCAAAACCCACTGAATGCTTCTATTAAAGTTCCCTCAAACTGCCTCCAGCAACCCCGAAATCTGTTCCCAGAAAAGGCTCATCAAAGAGGCCCAGTTTGTAGCAAAAATGTGCAGAATCCCTGTGCCTGGCCATAGTCTGAGGCAGAGCTGGGAGAGAAAAACCTAGTCCCCAAGCTGGGGAAGAGGAAAGCAGATAATTCACGTATGTATATACAAAAGGTAGAAATACTCGTTTTAGGAAGGTCTGTGAAGTTCCCATAAGGATACTGAAAAGACCAGCCAAGGAATCACTGAACTGCCATCGATTAACCCCAAAATTCACAGAGGCTGGGGGGTTCCTGGAGGATCTTAGAAAGGGAAAAGGGAGAAATCAGACAGATCCAGACCCATCTCAGCCCTGAGCACCAGAGAGATGCTGAAGAAATTGTTAATCCATGTACAAGCACTTGGCTAATAATGTCGTGGGTTGTCACAGACGGATCACATCAAACATTTAATTTCTCTTTTGGGGAGGCATCTGGCCTCCTCATCTGGCCACAGGGGACACTGTGCTACGTCTTGACTTAAGTAAGGATTTTGACCCTACCCCACCATAAACTAATTAGCCATATGAAATTATGATGCAGCGAGGAAAAAAAGAAAGGGAAAGAGCATGCTTAATTGGAAAGCTTCACTTCCAGGGCTTACGGGTAGTTTACTGCCTACCCGAAAGGATTTATCCAGTAGAATCTCACTAGGGTCTGTCCTGTCTCTGGCACTAATCAATATTTTAATTAATGACTTGGATGATGAGAGAAAGAGGAGCTAATAAAATTTCTGCCTGCAGTCACGAGTGCTGCGGATGGCAGGATTTGAATTCAAATCACTCACGGCAGATTGGCCTGAAATCGATAAGGCTGGGATTCAACAACGAGAGCAAATGGATAGAGGAGGGCTCAGGTGCAAAATCTGCCCTGTGAGAAAGGGGATGTGGCAGCCGCCTCTCATGCAGAGTAGCTCTGAGGACGAGGGAAGATCAGTTGTTTGTAGGAGAAAAAAACTCTCAGCTGGGGAAAAGATGTAGGTGGAAGAGCAGGAAGAAGCTCCAGCTGCAATGCAAAGCCCTGGGATCACCAGTGGAAGGTTCTAGGAATGGGAGATGCACGTATCTAATCCAAAGTCATGGGGTGACTGTAGATAAAGGCAAAGTCTTTTCTTTAACCACAATATATATGATGCCGTTGAGCCCCTTCCAACCCGCCCTTCCCAGGCTCTACTGAAGCGTTGAAGAGCAGCGAAAGGGAGGGGACATTTCGGGACCTCATGGGGATGCTGTGCAAGCTGGCACTGCTCAGAAGCTGGCAGCACCGCCGGAATCGCAGCCGTGTCGGCGCTGCCAGCTGTGTGACGGTGAGTCAACCTGACAGGCAACATGTTCAACACGGTCACAGGAAATATTTTCCCAAAGAACAACTTTTTTTTTCACCTGCGCATCTCACTGGCTGGTGGGAGAGATAAAGCCAAGACTGACTTGGGCTTTAAAGTGATGTAAGGTTCATATAGATCTTGGTAATGCCCAGAGTTACAGCAGGCATGGTTGCAAATGTAAAAAGGAAGAAAATCTCATACTTCAAAGCAGGTGGAGAGCAGGAGAACTTTCTTTTGGGGTTTCTGCTGTGGTCCAGCATGTGAGGCAGGTTATAAAGCAATAAAAAGCGCTGCTGTAATATGATCTGGCAGCAGCCATGTCTAACAACACGTGTCTTGGTCTTGTGGCTTGTTCCCCAGCTGGTGACATGAAAGAAAGCAGACCCTGACATGGAAACGTGTAAGAGAAATTCATGCTTCTTGTTGGAGATCGCTACGCTGTGCAGGCAAGCATGAAAACAGCCTCCGTCACAGTCATCGGTTGGTTTGCTGCCTTCCTTTGTGGGTTTTGACCACATATCTGGGTCTGGGGATAGGGTCAGAGCCAACATCCCAGGCACTCTACAAGCCTGTAGACCCCAGAGTTTCAGCCAGGCTTCCCACCCCAGCACCAGGAGACTTGTGGGAGCAGATTTTGGGATCTGCCACCCCAGTAGTAAGGATACATTGTCTTGATTGGCAGAGACTATCCATGAACAAGGCAATAGGAGGGCTTAGAGACCCTGTAATGCCGTAGCAGGTAGAGAATGACTCAATCACACCTGTGTGACCTGATCTGATGCTGCTTTCCAGGTCTCACACTGAAGCAGCTGCAGCCCAACAGATCACCTTGTTGTAATAAAACTGATATTAGCTAGAAAAATGAAATGTAATCGAAGCAACCAAGAGAAACTGCTGCTGCTGCTGCTAGAAGTCATCTATACAGCCCCAACCATATTTCATTAATTATAGAGAAATAGTAACTAGACATGATTTATCTAAGATTGGATTAAGGAACTAACTACTAGAAAATGCGGCTTTGTTAATAAGCAGGGTATTTCTGTCAAGAGAATGATGAACCGCAGGCCTGGTCAGCAAACTGAGAAAACCACCTGGAACTACAAAAATTAGAGGAGAAGTAGGTAAAAGGCAATTTCGGCAGGGAGAGATCACGACCACCGACTCATTGACCACCTACCCAAGTGATACCACCTACTCAAAAGAGAACAACAGAAGAAGAAGACAGAGTCCGTGCACTAATTTACATAGGAAACGAAGAATCTTGACCGATCATTGAACAGAATAACAATGAATATGTATTAATTGTTTGAATAAGTAATAATCAGTGTATAAAAAGGGAAATTTTTGAAACTAAGGTGTGCCCCCTTGAGACGAGCACCCCATTTCTGCTCATTAATGGAATAAACTTGGAAATACCTCTGCTCTGCATCTTATTGGCTTGCACACCAGGTAAAGAACCCAGATTTGGGACAACAACCTGCTTCTTCTGTCATGCTGAATGAAAGGAGGAATGGGAGAGCCGAGGGATTCATGGCTTCAGGAAGGATCTGTGCTGCTCCTCTGCTTCTCTGTGCCACGATCATACCTTGTTGTAGCCAGTTAAAGAAGCGGCACAGATGTTTCTCCACTGCCTAACAGGTATCAACCCCAAATTTTCACTTTCTATAGAGTCTCTAAAGAGTTTCAGCTTTCCAAGCAAACTGCAGTTGTGCCAACAGCTGGAGCCATGCATTAACTCCGGGAGAATTGTAGTATCATAGAATCATAGAATGTGTTGGGTTGGAAGGGACCTTTAAAGGTCGTCCAGTCCAACCCCCCCTGCAGTAAGCAGGGACAACTTCAACTAGATCAGATGGCTCAGAACGTCATCAAGCCTGACCTTGAGTGTCTCCAGGAATGTCTCATAGAATCGCCTAGGTTGGAAGGAACCTTTCAGACCATCTAGTCCAACCATCAACCTAACTCTGACAAAACCCACCACTAAACCATACGAGAGCCCACAAGATGAGTAGCACCACTATTCAGACAGAAGATCGTCAAGAAAAGACTGTGTCCTGCAGGAAACACTGCTGTTATCTAATGGTTGGCTCTGCTCTTGGGTTTGATCACTGACCCACCATCACTTGGGGGCTGCCTGGTGCAGGGCAGGGAGAGGTAGGAGACAGCCACACTTTCCAAAACGGTGCTTTTTCAGACAGCAGGAACCAAGAAAGAAATATCTCACATCCCATGAAATGCTGCTGCTTGCTTGGGTGGGCTTTACTTATAAGCAGTAATTGCACCATCAGATCAAGACCAAGAAAACC
This sequence comes from Stercorarius parasiticus, assembly GCA_013396915.1. NCBI lineage: Eukaryota > Metazoa > Chordata > Aves > Charadriiformes > Stercorariidae > Stercorarius > Stercorarius parasiticus. The sequence continues at coordinate 85,521 of VWZL01006078.1, forward strand.
ATCCCTATTAGCCATTGATCTGATGACTCCCTTCTTCGTTTCCTGCTCTGAAGTGCTGCATGGCATTTGACTGTCCTTTTCAAGAGGTACTCGCACTGCAGTCCTGGTTGCTTGGGTCAACATTTCCTTATAGAACCGTGACATCGAAGGTCACAGAGGACCTGCCATTTACAAACCTTTCTTCACACAGCTGAATCTCAAAATACTTTCAGGAAAAATAAAGAATTAATGAGCTATGCATTGAGGAGCGACCATGCCACCCATGGAATGCAAACCTTTCTGGGGTGACCTCTCTGTCCCTTGGCCAAGAGCGTGGCAGGACATGGGGGAGATGGCAGCTGCCTAAATGCAGAAGAGTATATCTAAAAGCAGAATTTGCTGGGGTTTGGCCAAGATGCTGGGCCTTCATTATAAGAGTTTTAAGCTCATAATATCCCTCTCAATGAAACTGGCATTCATCAGAATTCAGTCGCTGTCCTATGCAGAGAAGGTGTGACCCCTTGCACTTGGAGGCACAAAATTATCTCCCCGTGTTGCTCAATTGAATGCGTTTTCCTACTGATTTCCGACTGCCCTCCCCTCTTCTCTTGCGATTGTACTTACTTGAAGGTCCAAGACAAACAGAGCAGAATAAATCAGGAAGTCTCTTCTGTGTTTAGAGACAGGTTGAGTAATGATTACTCATGAAATATGAAATTCATCTTTGGAGCTTAGTGTACTTATAACAAAGTTGTGCGGGAGCTTGTTGTTGAAGGTTCTGAAATTATTGTGGCGAGGGAACAACATCCTTTATTCTCCAGATCTGATAAGGGCTGACACTGCGTCATTGAGCATATTCCCAGCTTCATCCTAATCTGTTGCTTTCAGGGCGCTGAAGGACAGAAGTGCTTTCAGACGGCGCTGATAAAGGCTGCCATAACATTTTAATCCCTCTCACCTCACTTTTCTAGTTAAAATGTCATTTGCTAAAGAGACCAGAACCTGAGATGGTTCCAAGCTGTGCACACCGTTATAACTTTCTGAGCAAACTTTAGTGAAAAAAAAAGCAGCGTTCCCCAGCTAATTTTGCTATTGAAACCTTCTTGCTGTTACACCTACTGTTAAAAAAGGTTTCCCTTTCCATCGTCCCCATCTCCTGCTCCTCTCAGTGACCTGACCTAACTGCACATTGGCAACTGGATGTACCCAAATTGCACTCATATAGTTTTGAGGAATCTGTGCTCACCCTTTTTTCCCCCCAGTTTCTGATTTCTCGTGACTGCAGGAGTGCTCTGGAGCAGAGGATGGGCACAACTACAGAGACAGTCAGAAATCTTTGCAAGCAGGAGGATGAGCAGCCACATAGGGAGGATGTGGGTCTGGCCAGGCTGAGACGTGGTGGGTTTGCACATCAGCCACTCCTTCAGTCTCAGCTCTGTGCGTAGGTGGCTCTCAAGGGAGACCTTCAAGGTGGGTTGTGTGGGAGGCGAGAGAGATGTAGATATATATCCACAAATATTTGCAGATAGATTTTCCATCAGGAAACCCTGGAGAAAACACAGAGACGTGGATAGAGTGGTGACCTAGGGGCTGAGAGGGTGCCACGATGGGCAAGGACACACTGTGAAGGACCTTGATAGCATAGAGACAGTGTCTAAACCTCCAGGGCTGGAGTAGACGGAGGCACAGAGAGAAAGATAAGCATGTCAAAGCCTATGGAGACCCCACAGAGATGGAGGGGAGGGAGAAGGAGTGATGGAGAGGAATGGGTCATGACAGCCAAGGACAACACTTATCAGCTGTTGCGCCTTGCTGCCTTTGGAGAGTCTCCAGAGAAACAGGTCATGGAGAAGGATCTTCTCTCTTCGTCCCCTGAGTGTTTCCAGCATGGGGACAGGAGACACCAGCTGGCTTTATGCCCTCGGGTGCATCCCACCCTGAGCCCCCCAGGGGTCTGTGACAGAGGTGCTGAGGTTGGTCTGGGTGGAGGGTGATGGGAAATGCCTGTGTGCAAAAGTACCTGTAGAAACACTAAAGGCAGGTGGATAGGGATGGGATGCTGACAAACGGGACACCATTGACAGTGAAAAAACTGGGAATACTGGAGAAATCCCTACTCCCACCCTGCTCGAGAGATACACTCCTGTACAGCCCCACACAACCACCTTTTGGTGCAGACCTGCTCTGGCAATGAGAGGGTGGCAAGGGGGTTCTAGCTCATGCCCCATGAGCTGCCCTCATCCTGCTGTCCCACTGGGAGACAGGCTGGAGCCATGCCTAGCCCCAGAGCAAGGAGATGCAACAGCATTGCCTAAGATTCACAGAAGCCAGAATAAGCAAGATTTTCAGTCGAAAGATAAACCCTACAGACACCTTTCCAAAAAAAGTTTGTTCACTGCCAATGAAGAGGAATCCAAGAGAGACGGGAAGAACATTTTGGAGCCTTGATCTTCCTTTTTGAAGTAGATGATCCTGAGCTGACTGAAGCACGCACCTCTTGGTGCTGGCAGATATGTGGGTAGCGGAGGGTGAGTGGGTGAAATCTAGGAGCAAACAATTGAAATCCATCTGGATTGAAGCAAGTATCACTGTCCTTTCCAGAAGGTCTTGCATTGAGTCTTGTTGCATCGATCTCCTACATCAGGAGCAGAAAGAGGCAGAGTTCTCGTGACTGTCCCCTCCAGCAGAGATGTGACACAGCCAGGTGTCCCAGGTCTGAGCTGGGGCTCATCCCAGACTGAAGAAGTTTAGGCACACACGGAAACGTGTTGTTCTTGGACCCTGGTGATAATGACAGGCAAGTCCAGAGGAAATTACAACTTTACTGTTTCCAGGAAACTGGAGAAAAGTTGTGATCAACAGCCTGGTGTGCCAAAGTTGTTCCCTGAAATCCTGGCCGTAGAGTCTCCAGGATTCCACATACCTCAGGGGAGCAATTGCAGAAGTTGTTCTGGGAACAGAGGATGCAGGAGTGAGACATACCTGCAAGAAGCCAGGAGTTCATGGCAGCTTAAACAAGGTATCAGCTGCAGGGAGCATGCCGCAAAGCCGTAATAGTGATGCCTGGTCTCCTTGTGGTTTCCACCATTCCATTCCCACTGCCCTAGACCTGTTCCTTGGGTACTGGTGTCACACACCCATTTTCCCAAGGCCAGGAGAAAGTGCAAGCTGTGCACAAAGCAGAGAAACGAGCCGGTGACTGACAAGGCCCATGATAATTTTCAAGCCACAAACATCTTTCCTCACCCCCCTTATACAGATGTTGGGATGCGATTCAGCTTCACATTAAATCCCCTAAATGCAGATGTCCACATGCACCAAGTATTTCAGCTCCCATTACAGCTTCAATTTCGCTATACAAACACAGCTGTGTAGCATTATTTGGGACCCTAGGGTCCTAAAGGTTTAAAATATGCTCCTCCACGCCCCATCCAGCAAGAGCATCCCACAGGCTGGCACATCAGGGTGGATGCACACAACCTGCCACTGCTGTAGGGCCACCAAGCAGAGGCCACAGAAGAGGTTGTGATGGACCAGGTCAGGTAGCACCAGGATGGTTTCTGCCTATGAAGCCTCTCTGGGGGAGGGCAATGGGAGGAGGACGCGCAAGGGTTAATGTGGGGCCTGCCCTGCCTCCTTCCACCAAGAAATTTTATGTTTATTTTTCTCCAGAAATGTAAAATAATACATGTTTTTCAGGTTCCCGGAGGGAAACGGCTCCTTCCGCTTGTTTCTGGACTGGGGAGGGAGAAAGCTGTGCAGGTGCTGGGAAATGCATGGGAAGCAGACGTTTCCCAGCACAGCCCTATGGGACCAGGAGCACATCCCACCACGGGGTCCCCAGCCCAACCCTCCAACCCACACATTCCCCTCCTGCACTCCTCTTTCCACTGCATCATGCAGGATATAAACTATTCAGAGGAGCACAATAGCCCTGCAGGCTGCAGGACCAAACCCTTCCAAAGATGACAGCCCTGCTGTAATTGTTGAGGTTTAGTTTGGCACATACCAACCAAATGGCCAAGTCTTAAAGGACACCGTTCTGTAAAACACGGGCAGATCCTGAACGCCCTCAAATCCTATCAGTGTTGGGGATGCTGGAAAGCAGCACGTGCCAGGGCTGATCCGAGCCCTGGAGGGTGATGGAGGCTCTAATTCCTTCTGGACCACACGCAGCTGCAGCTTTAATTTAAAAGCGTCTTTTGAGCCAGAGGACCTGTAGCCTGGGTATGGTTAAATAATAGAAAAGGAGGGAGAAATTAGGCAGCAAATGTATATATTAATAATAAATAGGGAAGGAGAAAGGATTGAACAAAAGCAAAGGCAAGAGTGAAAGGAAGAGATAAAACATGAAGTAGAAAGGGACCTAGGACACCACGGGCAGCTGTGGAGGAGAAGGCTCGAGGTCCTCCTCGGCTTCATCTACTGAGGATCCGTCATGAACAGGAGGGTGGCTGGCTCGATTTGGGGTCAGGTGCAGCGAGAACTGTGCATGTTATCGCATGGGGACTCCTTGCACAGCACAGAGCAACTTGGGGAATAAGAGCTGGGAAAGCCTTTTTTAAATCCAATGTCCCTCCACAGCTGCAGGATGAGCGTGAAGTTTTCCACCTTGTACAGGTGGTTTTAAATCCTTTCATTAATAACCTCCATATGCTGCTGGCTGGCAAAATGTGCTCGTCCCTGCAAGGCAGAGCTCTCTGTCTTACACAGCAAGGCAGAAACTGAAGTCATCAGAGTCCCAGCGTGGCTGTGTCACCGGGGACCAGGCACTGCACCTCAGCTGGGCTGCAGCGTCACCAGCCCCGGAGTGACCACGTCACCCTCAGCATCCACCTCCATCAGCGGCAAAGCATCAAGAACAGCCAAGAACTGCTGAAATATGCACTGNTGGGTAGCAGAGTGATAATCCCTATCACAGGACAATCCATGAGTATAAGGGCCCCAGGGCATCAGTGCTGTACAGAGTGAAGGGGGACACGGGAGCAGGGATTTGTCTTGAAGAGGTCAGAGAGGAAAACACTGGGAAGAGAAACCATTGTCCTGACTGTGCCTGCGCGAGCCAACTTGCCCCATGCCCTTGGATGGGGATCCAGGGCTCCGAAAGAGCCACCAACTCTGTACCCAGAGCACATCTGCAGCACAGCATCAAAGTCACAGCAGGAAGCAAAGCACATGCAATCTGGGCAAGAGGAGATTCTCTGTCACTATAATTCAAGAGAGAAAATGCAAAAAAGGAAACCACATGACTATTTATCTGTGCTGTGGAAGGAAACACTGCTCAACTTCCTCCTTCTTGTTGAGCTTGTTCAGCCTGGAGAAGAGAAGGCTCTGGGGAGATCTTATAGTGGCTTTCCAGTACTCAAAGGGAGTTTATACAGAAAATAATTTTTAGCAGGTGCTACAGTGACAGGACAAGGAATAACAGCTTTAAACTAAAAGAGGTTTTAAACTAAGAGAGATTTTCCATCCACTCCAGAAGCCCTGATTTTTAGAATCATAGAATAGATTCATAGAATCACCAAATGATTTGGGTTGGAAGGGACCTTTAAAGGCCATCTTCTTCCAGCCCCCTGCCATGGGCAGGGACATCTTCAACTAGACCACGTTGCTCAGAGCCCCGTCCAACCTCGTCTGGAATGTTTCCAGGGATGGGGCATCTCCCACCCGTCTGGGCAACCTGGGCCAGTGTCTCACTACCCTCAGCATAAAAAATGTCTCCATTATATCTAGTCTAAATCCTCCCTCTTTCAGTTTAAAACCATTACCCCTTGTCCTATTGCTACAGGACCTGCTAAAAAGTCTGTCCTCGCTCGTTTTTTATTAGCTGCAGGAACGACAACCCATCACCAGGGTGCTTGCATTGCTTTCGATCCCACGCTGTTTCGCGATGTTCCTCTCATCACCGCAGAGAGTAATTACAGCTCTCCTCCTTTGCTTTTTGTTTGAGCACACTCCAGCGAAGATTGGCGAGGTCAGTGGGGAGAGGAATGAATGCACGGTGCATGGCGCGTGGCTGTCATAACAAGGATAGATGGTGCAAGCACCATTTATCTAATGCGGCTGTATAAATCAAACCAAGGAGAAATGGGAACCTTCAGGAAAATCCCAGGCGTAGAGTAAGAGGAGATTAGGAAGGGGAACAGTATGGCAGCGATGTATCATGGAGCCCTTGGTTCGGTGGAGATGGATGGGAGGGAGCAGCAGAGGTGCTGGGGGATAAAAGAGAGCAAGCAGCTGATTTGCACAAGAACTCAGAGGAGAACAAACTGTATTGTGTGTCTGTGTGTAAGTGCCTGCACATAGAACCATAGGACCATAGAATCATAGAACTGTAGCATGGTTAGAGTTGGAAGGGACCTTAAAGGCCATCTCATTCCACACCCCTGCCCTGGGCAGGGACACCTCCCACCAGACCAGCTTGCTCCAAGCCCCGTCCAACCTGGCCTTGAACCCCTCCAGGCATGGAGCAGCCACAGCTTCTCTGGGCAACCTGCACCAGGGGCTCACCACCCTCACAGCAAAGAATTTCTTCATAACATCTAACCTAGATCTCCTGTCTTCCAGTTTGAAGCCATTACCCCTCATCCTATCACTACATGCCCTTCTAAAAGGTCCCTCTCCATGCTAAAGCCCCTCTCCTTCCCCTTGGAGAAAGGCACTGTACGAGCCTGAGAAGGACATTAAGAGGAGGAGGGATGCTACTGTGCCTTCTCTGCGCTCTTCAGCCAAGCTTTTAAGGACTTTCTCACACTCCTCAGCAAATGATCTCTGTGCACTCAAACTGCTTGATTGTTGTATTGCCTCTGAACCCACACCCCGGCGTAGACAGAAAGATTTAGGGTCCCTTGGACGTGTGTAGAGAAGGCACATTGGGAATCCTTGGACTTCTCTCTAAGAGAAGTAGCATAGGGAAACTAGCTTTAAGCCAAGTGTTGAGCTGAGCGCTGCAGTGCTTTCCAGGGTGACCTTGCCCTCTGGACCAAGGGAAATACTCTTATGCATCAGCAGAGGGGCATAACAGGGTCTTCAAGATAATCCAACACTCTCAGCAAAATGGTCCACCTTCCAGCAAATCCTGGCCCCATAAGCCAAGGGAATTTGGGAGGAAGGGTTTTTCCTTTCAAGCTAATCAGCATCACCCTCAGCATATCCGGAGAACACAGGGTCTTTTGGAGAAGGGATGGAACATGCCTGGATCTCCTGGGAGATGCCAGGAGTCCAATGAGTATCCACCACTCCCAGCAGCTACAAGCTGAGGTCCTGGTCCAGACACAGTAGAAACCAAACTGTTTGAAAACAAGTAAATCGGAATCTCATGTGTTGTGTGAGGCTTCATCTATTTAAATACTCAATAAAGGACTACGGACTCAATCTTGGATCTTTCCAGAGAGAAGTTGCTGATCATGGCTGAGGGCCTTGTGAGCTCTTGTTTGAAGGCTGGGGTGCTCTGCACTTTGCTTGCAGGTTTTCTATGAAAAGCAGCAGCTTGAAACCGGCATGTCCCAGACAGCCTGAATCCGCCTGCATTTGATGTTAATGTGGGCACAGTCAGAGGCTTTGAGGCCAGGGCAAAAAAATATTTTTTTACTTTCTACTAGATTAAGCAGGAAGAAGTGCAGTTTGATCAGTTAAGGCCACGATTAAAATCTTGGATGGATGACAGAAGGAGTAAACCAAGTGAAACCCAGGCAGGTCTACAAAGATTTCTCTATCGATCAATTACCAGCACCTCTCAGGATGAGGAATGGTGGGTTTATGTTGCGAATATGGGAAAAGTTGTTTAAAAATTAATTGCTTCTGTGATTCTGTGTAAAATCGCTGATGTTGGTGGCTCTATGACCTGGAGCCTAGATGCTGCCACTTCTCCGCTGACCACTCTGATGTCTCTTTGCTCCCAAAACCATCTGGGCTGCTGCCTTTGGCTCTATTCATCTCATAGCATGGATGGTGGGATGGGTCTGATGCAGGATCCTGAGAGCCACGGGTCTTCCCAGCCTCCACCAGGTACTGGTCCATCCTCTCTCATCACCCATACCACCAAACAAGGATTGTTGCTTGCTCTTCTGAATTGCTTCAGACCTCAAGAGTGAGGACATTCAGATGTAAGCAATAAAGCGATGCATGAGGGAGCATGAAGTGGCCTTCAGGCTTCTCTGTCCCTCCCCATGCCCAGAAGAAGGAGCCAGATGAATCAAGATGCCAGCAGTGCGGTGGCCCAGATCTCACTGGATGCTCACAGAACACCATCTCCATGGGCTGCATTTTGCCTGGACGGCTTTGAGTGACCCAAAGTGTGAAATAGCAAAAAATTCCCTGAGGAAACAATTTCAGAGCTTTATTTACAGTTTCCCTGTTCCAGTCCAGCACTCAGCTGCAAGAGGACCTAGGGCTCCATCTAGAAGTGAATACTGCTAGCTGTTTTCCCGTCTCTCTATCAGTCATACAAGTCATCATTAAGCCTCAGCATCCATCAAGTGAATGAGCTATAATAAACCGAGATAGCCGTGAGATCAGAGCACACCGGCAGCTTGTGGGAGAAGAGTTCAGCAGAGAAGACAAGAAAGGAGTCGGGGTAATATTAATTGTATTCAGATTTCTTTACAAATAGCAATGAGAAATTAAACTCTCAGGGAAGTGTTGAGAATGGCTCTGCAATCTTGGCATCATGGTTCACCGCATTATATAGGTCAAGAGCAAGGGCTTTGTGGGGCTGGAGGAACTCATGAGTAAGGGGTGGACTGGGACTCTGTCCCTGGCTGCATGACTGTCATCTTGTCATTGGATAAGTCACTTCATCCCTGACGGCTCCAGAGCCTCCTATGTAAATATGGAGATAACAGTTCTTCCTCAGTCCTGTGCCACCTGTGAGTTAGGCAATCGGGGTTTCTTGAAAACTGCAGTATCCTCATGAGAATACATCCTCAGGTCTGTGCATCCCAAGCCCACCTGCCTGGGTGTTTCCCACCAGGTCCTGGTCTGTGTGAAGGTGAGAACCTGCCAAGGTTTCCTCATCTCCCAGGGGTATCACATACACTGCCTTGCAAGCAACAAACTCCATAGGAGCCTTTAGGGACCAAAATACCTTGCTGCATCTTTAATGGGACTGGTTGAGCTTAACTAACAGGGAATTAGATCCCCCTTTGCTCTTGACTCACCTCCTCTATCACTCCAGCTGTGGTGATGGGCACCTGGGAACTCACCACCAAGAGAGAAGACCTGGAGCCCTGCTCTGTCAGGGACTGTGCAAGCAGCATTTCTGCTGCAATTTAGCCCCCAAGGGTCATTGTCTAGGAAGAAAGCTCAGATCCCAGCCTCCCTGCTCCACAAAGCCCATTGCTGCCTTGGTGCAATAGGTCTGAGCAGACAGGGCTGCAGACATCCGTCCTCGACCTTGGCTGGGAGAAGCTCATGCCCGAAGAGCTGTCATTCTGCCATGAGATTATTTTCTCTCCTCTGCTCACATTTCATAACGGCTATTTTATTCTTTCTTGCCCAGAGGCACAAAATGCAAATAAAGTGCCATTGTGCTGGGTCCAGCCCCTGAGAAAGGGCAGATTTATGAGGAATAGTATTAATGCGCGTCCTGTGAAGGGGAGAAATGGCCTTTCCCATCATATAACAGAGCCGTCCACTGCCTGTCCTTCCTTTTTCCCCCTTCCCCAGACTTCAGCCATGGCCAGCCTTCACCCTAAGTGGAGGGAATCACTGAAGTGCTATGGCTGCACAGTCCTCCTTGGTGGTGTTATTTATGCATGTGTGCGCATGGAAAGTCTTGCATGAACATGAATGTGCATGAAAAGCTTTACGTAAGTACAGGCCAGCCTGCATCAATAGTGAATCCTCTTGAACGGGGTGAGCAACCAGGATATGGGACCAAAAGAAGCCTTTGCCCTTGGTGGCCAGCAGATGGGGTCCTGCCAGGATGCCCATATAATCGTAGAATGGTCTAGGCTGGAAGGGATCTTTAAGATCATCAGGTCCAACCATCAACCCAACACTCACAAAACCACCACTAACCCATGTCCCTCAGCACCACGTCTGCCCGGCTTTTAAATCCCTCCAGGGATGGTGACTCCACCACTGCCCTGGGCAGCCTCTTCCAATGCTTGACAACAATTTTCGTGAAGAAATTTTTCCTAATATGCATCCTAAACCTCCCCTGGCACAACTTGAGGCCATTTCCTCTTGTCCTATGGCCTGTTCCTTGGGAGAAGAGACCAACCCCCCCTGGCTACCCCCTCCTTTCAGGGAGTTGTAGAGAGCGAGAAGGTCTCCCCTCAGCCTCCTTTTCTCCAGGCTGAACACCCCCAGCTCCCTCAGCCGCTCCTCACAAGACTTGTGCTCCAGACCCCTCACCAGCTCTGTTGCCCTTCTCTGGACACGCTCCAGAATCCCAAAGGCATCTTAGACTGCTCTGGACATGTCTGGCAGGCAACTGGAGCAGTATCATTTACGCAGGAGAATCTGAGTCCCCAGAGGATAAAAGCACATGTTGGGCAGTTACAACCCGAAAAGCAGAATCAGAAACTTCTCTGCAGCCCTCTGCCTCTCAGCCCAAAGATTTATGAGCTTTCTGCAGCTCGTTTTCACTGCAGCCCACTTCGCCGCTCAGGAATGGTTGTCTGAACTGAAACGTACAGCAAGCTGTTTAATCTGCGGTAAAGCCCTGTGCAACTGCACTTACTCACCGCTAAAGGCTGGGTCTCTGGTGGTAAATAAGAGGAGGGTGAGAAGCACAGCCTCCGCATGTCTGCAGAGATGAACTTGCTCCTTTCCCTGGCTGACCAGCTGCATCCAACCTCCTTATCTGGCTAAGACCTCTGGCCCATGATGTCCTCCAAACCACAATCAGGCATGGGCAGGGGGGAAAAACACAACAGCGTTCCAGGAATCAGCTAACAACGACGCAGTCTAGGAGATAATGAGCAAAGCCTGGAGCTCATGACTCAGCCCTGGCTAGTTGCTAGTGCAGAGAAAGAGATACAGGGTTTTAGTTTTGTGATATTATATTTCAGTTCCATGTTTGCCTTCCACGAAGGGAAGAAGCTGGATCAAGGATATTTAATTTCTGAGGGGGGAAAAAAAAAAAAAAAGAAGAAAGGAGATGCTTCTGTTATACCCTGAAACTGCTGTGTGTCTTTTAGTCTTCTAGAATGCAGCACTGGTTCCTCTGGGAGTCACCTCCTTCCCAAAAGTAAGCTACAGTCTCCCTCCAAATCAAGCAAAATGAGGTCTTTTGGTCAAAACAGGGTTATCCTCCCCCTCTACTCTGCCCTGGGGAGGCTGCGTCTGGAGTACTGTGTCCAGTTCTGGGCTCCCCGGTTCAAGACGGACAGGGAGCTGCTGGGGAGGGGACAGCAAAGGACTACCAACATGACGAGGGGACTGGAACATCTCTTATGAAGAAAGGCTGAGGGGCTTGGGTCTCTTCAGTCTGGAAAAAAGACTGAAGGGGGAACTTATAAATGCTCATAAATACTTAAAAGGTGGGTGTCAGGAGGATGGGGCCAGGCTCTTCTTCCATCCAAGAATTCAGAGAAGGGAGTGTTTACTGGCACATCTATTCGTGCCCCATCATTGCAGCCTGGAGCAGAGGAGGAGGAGGGTTGGAGTGCACACAGAGGGAACAGGCAATGCTGAAGACAGCCTGACCTTGCCAAGACAGCTTTGGCATGGTCGCCTGAGCTGGTTTCCAACCTCTTCTCTCCATGACTTCTATAATTGTCTTTTTTCTCTGTACTAAAATGGGGATACGAAAACCCCGAGGAAAGTGTCATCTTCTTTTTTTCTTAGGGTCTCCTCATGCACCATTGGGAGGGCAGGGAAGACTTCCCAGCAAGCTGTTAAGTATCTGGTGCCTGTCGGCTTGCAAAAGCATCAGGATAAAACTCTCATCTGGTGAATCCCCAGAAATAACAATTTTGTGGCTGCTAGAGACAGAGAATGCTACTCTTTGGGGTGCTTTCCCTCTACAATCCAGTCCTCTGTGCTTAATTCCCCCCAGACTTTTTTCAGACACAGCAATAATAAGTGAACTCCAAATCTTGAAGCCAGGAATAAATCGTGACACTTGTAATTGAGAGTTTCTTAATTGCTGTGTCTGATTAAAGAGAGCTGCTGGGTTTGTGCATAAAAGGTAGTGACTCCAGAAACACAGGGAAGGAAGAAAAGAGGATAAGAAGATGACGAGAATAGAAAAATGCAAGATCAAGGAGAAGAAAGACACAAGAGAAATCTTGTTCAAGTACCAGAGATAAGGGAGACAGAAAAAGAATGAGTGGTTTCCCTTGTGACTACATCTGTGTTTATCTCTGCCCTTTTGGGGCAGAAATACAGGGATTTGTGCTCTCCTGGAGTGAAACGTGGCAGCTATTTAACATCATAAAGCTCCAAAGATGAAAGCATATCAAGAAGAACTAAAACTGACTGGGAAATTGCTTTTCTGTTCTAAAAAACACCCAGGGAAATAGGAAAACCTTTCATTAGAACTTAAATGGCTGCACTGCCAAGAGATTCATGGTCCAAAAAGCCACAAGCCTGCAGCCCCCGGCAACCCCTGTGAGCCCCATGTATGTCTTCTGGTCCTGCAGGTCCAGCCTGAAAGACTCCATCCAAAGCCAAGGACACATCCATGTGCCATCGCAGGTGGTGCCACGCCTGAACGGGACCCTCCTGGGAGAGGAGTTGGTTCTCCTGCCCTAAGATGTCTTCCAGGGACATTCCTCACATCTGAGAAGGGTTCGTGGGGAAATCCAAGCCAGTGGTCCCCAGGGCAATGATGAGCATAGAGATAAAAAAAGTACAAGAGGAATGGGGAAAGATTCCCTCTTTTGTAGCGTACAGAAGAAATCTGTGTCTTTCCTTCCTGGGATGTTATCCACTCACATCAAAGCAGGATGCTCTCTGCCAGCATGTGATTTCTTGGTGGTCTTTGCATGCAGGACAAAACAAGGTGCTATGGTGAGTAGAGCTGTTGAAAAGCCCTTCTCCCAACCCAAGAGATGATGGGAGTGGATTCCAGCCATTTTCCACCACCCTTTGGTGCAGATTTTGGGCCAGGCAGTCTCCCAGAGTCCCCCCAGCTCTACATGCATGTGGTGCTATGGTCACGGGGATGACCTTCCCACTGTGTTGGGTTACCTAGGAGAAGGTACAGCTCTTTTTCCTGCTGGTTTGGAAGGGTGTTGGCCTCAGATGATGTGAAATGGGAAAATTTTTGTGCCTAGATTTAAGAAAAGGGAGGTTGCCACAGGACGTGTGCGCTTTCCTGAGACTTTACTTTCTTCTTTTTCATTATTTTCTTTATTTCCAAGTGAATCACACAGAGTAGGAGCCTGGTTATGGTGCTCCATAGCTGGGGGGTGTATAGGAATGGCAATGATGCTAGAGGCTGTAATGTCGAGGCTAGTCTAGCTAAATCCTCAATCCTGTACAGATTTTTCCAACTCAGATGATCTTTTTTGTCTTTGTATGAAATCCTTAAGATGGTCCTCGTTGCTTCCAGGTGGATGTTAGAGGCTTTGCAGCACTGCAAGAATAAAAATACTCCCTCTGTTTCCTCAGCCAGCGTTTCCACCTGCTTTCATTACCTCCCTGGCTTCTCTCTGCCATGTCTCCAGCCAACTCTGAGCAAGTCTATTTCCTCAATGCAAATAATATATCTATTATAGATTAGTGGAAAGAGAGAAGAAGGAGAAATCTTGGTACAGAAGAGGTTTGTAGGGGGTTTCGTGTCTGGGCACTGGCCCATGTCAGTTATTACACTGGGAATTTCCAGAAATAAATGCACAAACAGTTTCAGCTGGAACCAAAATCTTCAAGAGACCCTTGAGATGGCTGTTTCATAGAATCATAGAATCATAGAATCTTCATGGCTGGAAAGGACCTTTGAGATCATCGAGTCCAACCATACACACACAAAAAAA
>VWZL01006078.1:99893-111544 GCA_013396915.1 Stercorarius parasiticus
ACACTCCCACCTAGTTTGGTGTCGTCTGCGAACTTACTGAGGGTGCACTCAATCCCCTCATCCAGGTCACTGATAAAGTTATTGAATAAAACCGGCCCCAAAACTGACCCCTGAGGGACACCGCTGGTGACCGGCCGCAAGAGGATTTCACCCCATTAATCACAACTCTCTGGGCATGGCCATCCAGCCAGTTTTTAACCCAGCGAAGAGTACACTTGTCTATGCCATGATTCGCCAGCTTCTCCAGGAGAATGCTGTGGGGGACGGTGTCAAAGGCCTTCCCAAAGTCCAGATGGACAACATCCACAGCCTTCCCCGCGTCCAGAAGGCGGGTCACATGGTCATAGAAGGAGATCGAATGGTGCTGGGGCTTTTAACGTATTGCGAATGCACTTCAAAGAGCTTAGTTGTACGTAAATTTTGACCCTTAGAAATCTTTGTCTTGTGTGAAAACAGGCTGAAGAATATAAAATTTGGTGCAGTTTGTAAATAGCGTTTTTTCTTTTCCTTTAGAAATCTTCAGATATATGGTATGGTTCTCATGACAAACAGCATACCCTCCCCAATAATCACCCTGCTCCAGCAGCACAGGCAGTTGCTCAGAAAACTTCCAGACTCATTAGCTCCTCCTATCATCACCAATAAAACTCAGGTTCAGTGATTTCTAATTGTTTCCTTTGTGAACAGAGAATTGAATCTGACCTGCTTCGTTTGTACAACTATCAATTGCTTCTCGCTGGTGGTTTTCTCCTCCAGGTCAGTTATGTCTGATTCTCTTTAAGCTTTGACAAATGTGCGGGCTTGTGGCACAGATGAATGGCACATCACACTTTCGGATAGCTCAGGAGCATCTTAATTGCCTTCTTCTTGTCATACATCCTCAGTCTTCCTTTCTGTGACAGCAACGTCCTCAGTAATTTCAAGACCGTCACCACGGCTCCCTGAGTGAAACTGGTTCTGGAGAACCCGAACGCATTTGTCTCCATGGTCTTGCAGCGTTAAGCCTTGCTGGGAAACCTGTGTGGTGCAATTCCCAGAAGCAGCATCCTCTTTTCAGTACTTAAAGGGGGATTATAAGAAAGATGGGGATAGGCTTTTTAATAAGTCCTGTAGCGATAGGATGAGGGGCAATGGTTTTAAACTGAAAGAGGGGAGATTCACACTAGATATAAGGAAGAAACATTTTATGCTGAGGGTGGTGAGCCCCTGGCCCAGGTTGCCCAGGGAGGTGGGAGATACTTCATCCCTGGAAACATTCCAAGCCATGTTGGATGGGGCTCTGAGCAACCTGGTCTAGTTGAAAATGTCCCTGCTCATGGCAGGGGTTTGGACTAGGTCGCCTTTAAAGGTCCCTTCCAACCCAAACCCTTCTGTAATTCTATGATTCTTGCAAGCCAGCTGCTGGCGTGCAGGAGCAATACCACCCTGTGACATCCATCAGGATTTATTTACCCTTTTCAGGCAGGCACAGACCTCTGGGTGATCTCTGCAGGACTGACACAGTGAGGAGGTGACAGCAGAAGTGGCACTTTGCCTCTTCTCCACTTACAGACCGCGGCTGGACTGCTGGGTCCGGTTTCAACATCTCACTTCAAGGACAACCCAAAGAGCGTTCATGTGACACTAATAAGTATAATCAGAGAACAGGAAAACATGAGCTATTGGGAGGCAATTGGTGTCATTTAATCTGGAGGAAGGACGGCTGCGAGGAGACACAATAACAGTCTTCAATTATGTAAAAGGTCGTTGCAAAGAGGGGGAGAATAAACAGCTCTTCCAGGGACGGGACAAGAAGTCATGGACTGAAATTACAGCAAGGGACGAGCATGCTCAGATAGTCTTTATAGCTAGAAGGAGAGAAGGGAACGGAACAGAACGGAACAGAACGGAACAGAACGGAATAGAATAGAATAGAATAGAATAGAATAGAATAGAATAGAATAGAATAGAATAGAATAGAATATTCTAAATTACAGCAAGGGACAACCCTTACAACAAGGTAGTCTTGGTAGCTAGAAGGAAAGTATGGCTCAGGGCTGAGTGCTTGCAGAGGGAGGGATGCTCTGTCGCTGGAGGTTTTTAGCCAGGAGGGGTTTCATTGCATCGACCCTCTTTTGGGGACAGTAAGTGTCTAGCTGAGCTCTCCCAGTCCCTCCCAGTCCTGTTTTCTGCTAATCGGATGTCTGCTCTGGTCTCACAGATCCTAAACACCCATAATGGTTTGCACTACGTCCACTACAAACAGCCCATGAGCCGAGCACCATGTATTTTGGGGTGACCCAGCTCTGGGATGTGCTAAGAGTAGAAAGTTGTGCAGGAGCTGGGAGGTGCTGTTAGCTCTAGCTGCACTCTCCAGAAAGTCATTTTGAAATGATGGATCTGTTCCTGTATCCAGGCTCTAAAAGGGCAGAGAAATAAATGGGAGAGGCTGCGGGGAAGAGTTATACGAATGATTCAGGAGCTGGAAAAGCACGTGCTACTGCAAGAGATGAAGGGAGTCCTGGCTATGGAGATTATCACAGCAAAGGTTAAGAGGCTGTTAAATTGCTTTCTGTGCTTGCCAACAAAGACAGAGAATGCCTGATAGGAAGAGAAGTTTACCTGTAGCCAGCTGATGGCTAGACGATAACAAGGGCCAAACTCTATATGTTCAAACTGTAAAGAAACCACACATTTTTAACACTGAGAGTGATTAACTGCTAGAACAGATTACGGAAGGATGCGGAAATTTTCCATTGCTTTGAAGAATTATGCATTATTCTCAAAATGCCACTGTCGCCCTCTTTGATCATAATGGTCTTGTATCTGGCCAGCAGGACTGGGGCAGTGACCATCCCCCTGTACTGGGCACTGGTGAGGTCCCACCTTGGGTACGGTGTCCAGTTTTGGGCCCCTCACTCCAGGAAAGCCATTGAGGTGCTGGAGTGTGTCCAGAGAAGGGCAACGGAGCTGGTGAGGGGTCTGGAGCACAAATCTTGTGAGGAGCGGCTGAGGGAGCTGGGGGTGTTCAGCCTGGAGAAAAGGAGGCTGAGGGGAGACCTTCTCGCTCTCTACAACTCCCTGAAAGGAGGGGGTAGCCGGGGGGGTGATCTCTTCTCCCAGAACAGGCCATGGGACAAGAGGAAATGGCCTCAAGTTGTGCCAGGGGAGGTTTAGGATGGATATTAGGAAAAATTTCTTCACAAAATTGGTTGTCAAGCATTGGAAGAGGCTGCCCAGGGCAGTGGTGGAGTCGCCATCCCTGGAGGTATTTAAAAGCCAGGCAGACGTGGTGCTTACTAATATGGTTTAGTGGTGTTTTTTGTCTGTGTTAGGTTTACAGTTGGACTCGATGATCTTAAAGGTCTTTTTGAACCTAAATGATTCTATGATTCTAATGGTTCCTCATGATCTTATGAAAATGACGGAGCCCATGATCACCTTGAGGTGGGAGGAGAGGGTCTCCCTTGCTGTCTCTCCGATGCTAAACCCGGGGAGATGCTCACCAGCCCCAAGGGCAGGCAGCATGGCTGATGCAGCCCCTCCTCCCCAAAACCCAGAAGGTTTGTCCACTTTGCCTCCCAGGAGCAATCCCTGGTCTCTGCCACCCTTCTCCATGTCTGGGCATGATTTGGAGAGAAAACTTGGCTGACACAGGCTGGAGGAGAGCTAGCAATTTAGCAGCATGGATAATTGCAGGTTGCATTCCTGAGAAATCTGTAAGCACTCACTAACCCTGAAGGAATTGGATATTTCAGCAACGTTTCAGTTACAGACCTACACGTGTCCTCCCTGCTGCCCTGAGGATGCTTCTCAAGCCTGTTTTTTGGTAAGTACAGATGTTGGAAGCTGCAAGCGATTGAAATCCCCCGTGGAGGAGGAGAAGGTGGGATTTGCCTCTTCAGGGAAAACCAGGGAAGAACCAAGAGGCAAAAGGGCAAGGAATGGGACAGATAACAGCATGTCTGTTTTGGGGCAATACTGATGGCTGCTTGCCACCTTCTTCCCTTGGCATCTCTTTAAACATGCGGCATTGGGCTGGGGAGACTTTTGGTTTCAACCATGCAGTTATGTCTATGGGGCAGGGTAAGAGAGAGTGACCTGGTGGAGATGGGGATGTCCTGGGTTGAAGAAGGAGCTTGGACTGAGGACCAGGGCTGCAGGGCAGAGCAGTGGGAAGTAAGGGACGGGGGAGACCTTGGGGGATTTGAGCTCTGGGACAGGACAGGTAAGAGCTGTGGGCTGCAGCCTTGGTGGGGGTTCAGGTCGGAGAGGTGCAGAGTATTAGCAGATGAGCTCCCACCCAGCAGAGAGCATCAGCTGATGACGGACATGTGCAGGGTTCCTGCCTTCCCCTTTCCTGCTCCCAACACGAGCTTTTCTCTTTCTGTTGGAAACACAGCAGCCTTGCTTCAACAGAGTGGATTAAAGAGCCACACAGCAGAGTCCTGATGTGAGTTAGATGGAGAGGGGCCATCTGTCCAGCTGGGGTCTTTTGCCAGCATTAATTGCACCGCTTGCTTACCTTTTTTACAGCCGACATCTCAGTTTTGAGTCATTCCAGCCACTCTTTTCCTCCGCATCCAGAGCCAAACTGGATGACCCTGCTGCAAAAGGCAGAGCACAACTTTGCTTACAACTTCCTAACCAGGTTTTAACTGTGTCCATCATCAATTAAAACGGAGATGAAACCCGCCAAAAAAGTCATTAGCAGTTTAGCAGAGGGTCAGAAAACAGGTCATTGACTTGCTTTATCACGGCTCCGAAATTCTCCTAAGAATAGAGCACTTTAGATTAATTGGGGGGAAAATGGATTGGAAAGTTGCAATTAAGTTGATGTCATAATTTTGAAAAAATCAGGTGCTCTGTAGTTCTCCTCTCCCAACTTTAATTGGTGTTCCAGTCCCAGTTGGCTGTATTGATAAAATGCTGCCCATAAGAAATGTATAATTAGCATTGGTTTAAGAGGTACAAACTTTTTAAAGAAAAAATGATTAAGAACTAGGCAAACTGCAATGCTTATTATTTTTTTTTTACCTTCTAGAAGCTGTGGGTAATTGTAGCAGGTCTATGCAAGAGTGAGGTCAGATAAACAGGGGAGAAAAGCATGATGCCTAATTGCACAGACACTGGAATAGTTTGGCAGTGACCTCTCAGCTACGTCGGTTGACACCAAGGAACTCATTAGCTGGGTTATCATTTAACCTTGATCTGAACAACGCATAAAGGTTTTGCAGCCCTCCAAGACGCAGAGGTGAACGCGGCCAGAAGGAAGGTGGGGAAAGCGGTATTCCTGGAAACAGGTATTTCTGCAAGGCAGGAATCCAGGATTTCTCATGGCAAATAGGGAGGAAACACAGCCCAGCCATAGCTCTTTGGATGGACCTTGCTTTTCACAACCCTGCACGAGAGGCTTTTTCCAGCCTGGATAACTTACAGCTTTCCAGCGCCACATTTACCTTGCTCTGCAGAGACAGCATCTGACCAACACACACAGATTGAACTTTCTGATCGAGCAAACCTATGATAGCAAAATCTAGTGCTTCGGATGAGAGCAGATACTGCTCTCTGTGCCTCTGCCTTGACCCATATTTGCAATATGTTCAGGACAAGTCTGTAAGGTCCTGAGTGGGTCCCTGCTTTCCCGGTGCTCAGCCTGGAGGCTCCAAGGAGACCTTATAGCGGCCTTCCAGTCCCTAAAGGGGGCCTACAGGAAGGATGGGGAGGGACTCTGGATCAGGGAGTGTAATGATTGGACACGGGGTAACGGCCTCAAACTGAAAGAGGGGAGATTTAGGTTGGATATCAGGAAGAAATTCGTTACCGTAAGGGTGGTGAGGCACTGGAACAGGTTGCCCAGGGAAGCTGTGAAAGCCCCATCCCCGGAGCTGTTCAAGACCAGGTTGGATGGGGCTTTGAGCAGCCTGGTCTAGCGGGAGGTGTCCTGGCCCAGGGCAGGGGGGTTGGAACTAGATGATCTTTAAGGTCCCTTCCAACCCAAACCATTCTGTGATTCTGTGATTCTGTGATTCTGTGAAGATGCAGCAGTGCTGAACACCAAGCAATTTGAGGCACTGAGGAGCCCATGTTGGAAAAAGGCAGGAGAAACTGAGTTTCTGGCCTTCTAACAATGTCCCTGCTGCATTTGAGCCAATGATCCTTCACTGCATTTAAATTAAAGGACTGAATCTGGAAATGTGACCCCTGATCACTCCAGGCTTGCAGAGAGCAATTCCCTTTGCTTGCCCCGAGCCTTCCCCAGGGGCTTTTGCTGAAATGCCCCATCTCAGCAATGCCACCACTTCTTTTTGGGTGTTTATACCCTTCAAACTACTCTGCACAGGCATCAGACTCTCCTTTGCCATCATTCATTTGAGCTTTGCATATTTAACTCTTTTACTCTTCCACCAATAAATCACTCCCTTCTAACCCTTAATCGTTTTCAAAGCTGTCCTCAAAAATCCCTTCAGCATGATGACACCCGTCAGGTACTGAGTTAATTAATAGATGGCAGATCTCTTCCAGCGCCAAGCTGCACTTCTGGAAAACAATCTGAAAAGCGCAAAGGAAAGAGAAAATCGGGTTTAAGTGTTGGATGCGGCACCTGCGTCTGTCTTGAGAGGAAAAACACAGGAGCAAGTGGAAGAGAAGAGACCTGCATTCACCTTGGAAGTGGCATGATCAAAGGGGCCATAGGCTCATAGGATCATAGAATGTGTTGGCTTGGAAGGGACCTTTAAAGGCCATCTAGTCCAACCCCCCTGCAGTGAGCAGGGACATATTCAACTAGACCAGGTTGCCCAGAGCCTCATCAAGCCTGGCCTTGAATGTCTCCAGGGATGGGGCCTCCACCCCCTCTCTGGGCAACCTGGGCCAGTGTCTCACCACCGTCATTGTAAAGAACTTCTTCCTGATGTCTGATCTAAACCTGCCCTGCTCTAGTTTAAAACCATTGCCCCTTGTCCTATCACTACACACCCATGCAAACTCATGCTGGTACAGGTCTGGATATGGGCTCTCTGGACCTGGGGCAGCCCCATACATTGCAGGTCAGACCTGTGGTACAGAGGTAGGAGAGAGATCTGCAGCAATTGTAACACCACACAAAGGTTTTTATGGCATGGAGCAGTCCAGGGGATCTCATTTTGGCAGGAAATGTGGGTACAGTTTGGGTTCAGCAGGTAGACATGTCAATGGAAGTGTCTAGGAAGAAGCGCCTGGGTGTGTGCTCATTGTCTAACCTCCTGTTATACTCAATGCAGACATAGTCATTGCTGTTGGTGGACTCTGGAGAGCAATTCTGCTCACCCTAAAGTAAGCATCTACATACCAATAACCCTGTCCTCCACTGGACTCAGTTCAGCTCCCTTAGCATCCTGCTTTGCCTCCAGGTCTCTTCCACACCTGGGGCATCTCCAACACAGCTCTAGACACCCATATATGCTATTAAATCCCTTGGCTCAGTCCATCTGCCTGTACGTGAGCACCTGAAACCATGTGAGACCCGTGGGGTATCTCAGCCAACCATCCTCACAGGGGTGACAGAGAGGGCAGAGGACCTATGGGGACATGGTGGTGGACAACCAGCTTAACATGAGCCAGCAGTGTGCCCAGGTGGCCAAGAAGGCCAACAGCATTCTGGCTTGCATCCGGAATAGCGTGGCCAGCAGGAGGAGGGAAGTGATGGTGCCTCTGTACTCGGCCCTGGGGAGGCCTCCCCTCGAGTACTGTGTTCAGTTCTGGGCCCCTCTGTACAAGAGGGACATTGAAGTGCTGGAGCGGGTCCAGAGGAGAGCTACCAAGCTGGTGAGGGGTCTGGAGACCAAGCCATATGAGGAGAGGCTGAGGGAACTGGGCATGTTTAGTTTGGAGAAGAGGAGGCTGAGGGGAGACCTCATGGCCCTCTACAACTCCCTGAAAGGAGGTTGCAGAGAGGTGGGTGTTGGCCTCTTCTCCCAGGTGAATAATGACAGGAGCAGAGGAAATGGTCTGAAGTTGTGGCAGGGGAGGTTTAGATTAGCTATTAGGAAGAATTCCTTTCCTGAAAGAGTGGTCAGGCACTGGAACAGGCTGCCCAGGGAGGTGGTTGAGTCCCCATCCCTAGAGGTATTTAAGAAACGTGTAGATTTGGCACTTGAGGGCATGCTCTAGTGACAGAGATTGTAGGGTTGGTTTTTTTGTGTGTGTATGGTTGGACTCGATGATCTCAAAGGTCCTTTCCAGCCATGAAGATTCTATGATTCTATGATTCTATGATGTGCCGTGCTAGACTGTGGGAGGCCAGGTGGGATGCAGGAGGACAGGGAAGTCTGCTGTTTTCCTGGAGCCCAGGTTAAGGACATCACCAGGAAACTCCCTAGTTTGATACAGTCCTCAGACTATTACCCGTTACTGATTTTCCATGTAGGTGGAGACGAAGCTGTGACTTGTAGACCAAGAGCAATCAAATGGGATTTCAGGGCCTTGGGAAGGTTGGTGAGGGAGTCTGGGGCACAGGTTATTTTCTCCTCACTCCTTCCAGTTGCAGGCAGTGACATTGGAAGGAACAGACGAATCCAGTCCATGAATACATGGCTCCGTGGCTGGTGTCGCCACCACAATTGGGTTTTTTGACAATGGGATGGCCTACACAGCACTGGGCTTATTGACCCCAAATGGGAAACACCTTTCTCAAAGTGGGAAGAGGGTCTTTGCCCAAGAGATTGTGGGGCTGATCGACAGGGCTTTAAATTAGATGTGAAGGGGGAGGGGAATAAAAATATTAGGCTTGTGTGTGACAAGCTGTGGGATAACACATCAGGGTTAGAGGGATGGGGTGCTAGTAAGGGCCTTCAACCTGTTGCCCCGAGGCATGCTGGGGATGCTACATCACAGTCAAGGTCTTACGGAGACGAGCCAGGGGCTCCTGAGGTAGTCAGAGTCAACAGGGAAACACCTGTGAAACACCCCATGGGGTGCTCCTCTAAGAAGGTGTCACAGCCAACAGCTTGGTCAAGTCCTCTGTCTACTGATGGACAAAGCTTCAGCCCTGGCCTCTCCCCTTGGCCACAGGTATGTAGTTTATCCCGGGGGTGGTGATCACAGGTTCATTAGGGTCTCCATGCAGCAGCCATGGCTTGAGGAATGTGTTAGCTGCACCAAGTCAAGACTTTGCAAACTTCCCTGGTGGTTAAAACTGCCCCTGATACTTCAGCATCATGCTGCTGTGAAATGCCTCTGCTTGGGGCCGTGCTCGAAGACTCAGATGACAACGGCTGCCCCTGTGGTCATGAGAGGCTGAAGATGTGTGCAGAGTCTATGGGACCTGTGCTGGGCTGATTGTCCAAGGCTGCTGCTGGAGTGAGATAGGTGTGGGTGGTAGACACCAAAATGTAAGGATCTAACCGCGAAGTTGTGCATCCAGCCAGTGGAGATCTTGGCTCGGCTCCGTTCTCACGTGGAGGAGCTCAGCACCACTGGAGATGCCCTCGGGCATCTGAGACATCCACGTGGGGCTGATAGATGTGACACAGGACCTGCAAGACTCTTGTATTCCTCTCTCCAGGAGATGAGGAGGAATAGAATAGGGCATCTCAGAAAGTGCTTTAAAAATCGATGGAGCATTTACACACACAAGATTGGTGGAAAAAAGTATTTCTTTAACTGCTGGTGTTTCAAATTCAAGCAGTTTTAAGGTTTCAGTTACAAAAAAAGTGATAAAATAATTTTCCACTTTAAACACACTTTAATTTTTTTTTTCACATAAATATTTTGGTACAGCTGGGAGGAACTCATGACACGTGAAAAAATCACTGAATGTAGATATTTCCCCCCCCCAAATGATGTCCTGACTTTGCTTAGCTTCTGTATGGCATTTTTGGTGTGATTTGGCAGTTGCTGGGGGACTGTGGTCCCTTGCAGCCTGTGTAGCGGGGAGCACAAGGACCATTTGTGCTTGCAGGACAGTACGAGCTCTGCCACCGCTTTCAGGTCCTTCTCACTTCTCCTTGGCCATGGAGGCAGCCGGGCTGATAAACTTCAGCTGTCTATCTCGTTAGAACGCTGGTCCTCATCCCTGGCAGCTGGGCTTTTTTAAAGGTCACCTGAAGGCATAGGTGCAGCATGGGGAGCCTGGCAGGTACAGAATAGCCTGTGTCCATGATGCTTATCCCTGACCCGAACTTGGGGGGCTGATCCCCCACTGCAGCATCAATCCAGCCACTCTGCAGCTCTCTGAGCAACCTGTACTGGCCCTGAGCATCACATCTTATTTTGTGCAGCAATCACAAATACCTGCAGTGCCTGCAATTCTAAAGAAACCTGGTGGAGTGGGTCCAGAAGAAACCACAGAGATGATCCGAGGGCTGGAGCGCCTCTGCTGGGAGGACAGGCTGAGAGAGTTGGGGGGGGACAGCCTGGAGAAGAGAAGGCTCCGCAGAGACTTTGGAGCCCCTTCGAGTCCCTGAAGGGGGCCTACAGGAAAGCTGGGGAGGGACTCTGGATGAGGGAGGGGAGCCATGGGACGAGGGGGAAGGGTTTTCCACTGCAAGAGGGGAGACTGAGCTGAGATGTCAGGCAGAACTTCTTGGCTGTGAGGGTGGTGAGCCCCTGGCGCAGGTTGCCCAGAGAAGCTGTGGCTGCCCTGTGCCTGGAGGGGTTCAAGGCCAGGTTGGACGGGGCTTGGAGCAAGCTGGTCTGGTGGGAGGTGTCCCTGCCCAGGGCAGGGGGTGGCACTAGATGATTTTCAATTTCCCTTCCAACTCTAACCCTTCTATGATCTCCTGTTTTGGTGTCTGCAGCTGGGAGCTGACTGCCAGCCCCAGGTGGGACGCAGCTCCTTAAGCTCAGGTACCCAGCACCACTCCTGCCCCTGTGGAGCATCGCATCTCCACTCCTTCCCTGCTGCTGTCTCAGATGCCCCAGCAGGTTCATTTTGGCTCACCCTGGGGAGCTGCCCTCCCCTCTCCAGAGCTGAGCTGCTGTACATCCCCACGGTGCAATGAACAGCATGGGTCTGCGCTGAGCACGGGGAGCAGAGGGTCAGAACTGGAGCCTGATGAGATTTCCCCTGCAATAACTCATCCTCGGAGTGATTCCCCTTCTCCCAAGACATACCCATGGGGCTTTGCAACGTGGCCGAGGAATAAGTGGGTGTCACGTCTCTGTGCAAGGCCAGGAATGGGGTAAGGACACTAGAATGGATACTGCTAAGAGGAAGATTTATTAACCTCTTGTTTCCTTTTTTTCCCAGCTCTCTCAATGTCACCTATGTGCTTCTGTATCACTTCCAAAAAAAAAAGTTGCAGGTGCTGATAACATCTGACATCTCTCTGATTTACTGACAAACGGCTGGGGAAAGCAAGCAGAGATAAAGGAATCTGATTCATCCAGCTACCCCGTGCAGGTCCTCTGGAGACTACAGAGCTTCGTACCTTTCACTGTAAATCATCCAAGCAGCCTCCCTGCATCAGGACCTCTGGGGCACAGCTCTGCTATAAGCCCCTTGGCTGCAATGAAAGTCCCTCCTTCAGCTTCTGGACAACGTCACTGTGACATGACTCAGCCCTTCCTTCCCTCTTGCAAGGTGCAGGTGGGCAAAGAGGGGCTCCTGCTATGCAGTGGGTGTCACAGAACAGGGATGAGGCTGTGGATGAGCTTGCTGCTCACATTTGCACCATGTGGTTGTCCACAGT